>JASDQU010191995.1:9188-27811 GCA_032191745.1 Picea mariana
AGAGGCATGGAAGAATAACATAGGACTTACATCCATGAGGATGAGGTTAGGGGGTTGTGTGTCAACATGGGTATTGCTGGGACAAAATCCAATGGGCTTGGAGAAGGCAAAGAAGAAAGTATGAATTTGGTGGAAACTATAAAGAGTTTGCAAAGAGATGTTTAGAGTTATAAAACTGATAATGAGAGGCTTATCAAAACCAATGAGAAGCAATATGGCTTCAACATCAAGTTACTGCAAAGATTGGACATAATATAGAAGAAAATGGATAAGTAGACAAAATCAAGCAAGTCAAGGAGTCATCGATCTCATGCCAAAAGGGGAGAATCTAGAGGTGCTGGTAGAAACCATCATCAATCACCAAGATAGTCGGTTAGAAGAGCACACATCAGTCCAAGATTATCTCATGTCAGAAGGCATAAGACGAGGTCGGGGGTAGATGAACTACAAGGAGAAATGAATAAGATCAAGCCTCCTAACTTTGATGGTGAACACAAGAAATATGAAGATGAAAAGACTTAGATATTGGGGATGATGAAGCAATTTTAATTGCACAATTATTCATCACAAGAAGAAGGAATAATTTCCATCTTCCAGCTCAAGGGAAAAGCATCAATGTGGTGGGACCAGTTTGTGCAAGTGCAACAAATTGATGAGAAGAAGATTACATGGAGGGAGTTCAAAAGGTATTTTCAAAAGAAGTACTTGACCAAGCGTTATTATGATAGGAAGATTAAGGAGTTCTTCAAAATCAAGCTTGGGAGTATGACCATGGATGAGTATGAAAGGATATTCTTAGAGCTATTGAAATATGTTGACTTCATCAAGAATGAGCAGGTCAAGATTCAAAGGTTCTTGAGTGGGATGCCATCAATTTTCAGTGATAAGATACAATATGATGATCCCAAGCCATTGGAGGAAACCTAAGGAGAGATAAATGACTCTGTGATCAACATAGAGGAAGAATAACTTAAAAAAAGTCTTGGGAAGAAAAGAAGAAAGGAAAGATGGAGCATATGAAGAAGGGGACCAAGCCACCATTGTTCATAAATAATTCTCAGGGACAACTATCTTCCAATGAGCCCAACATGACAGAAACAATGGGGAAAATAACAAGGCAACAACTTATTAAATGTTGGGGTTGTGAAGGAGAGAATATGTATCGAGATTTCCCTCACAAAGGAGAAAAATTGAAGATTGTTCACAATGTACAACATGCTAATACAGTTGAGAACATGGGCAGAAACGTGGCGAGGATATACGCAACCTTGGATAATAAGCAAGATGAGTTTCAATCTCATATGATTGAAGTGGAAGGTAAGATCAATGACCAACACATAGATATTTTAATTGATTCAGGTGCTAGTCATAGTTATATAGATCCTAAGATGGTGGAAAGATTTCATTTTCCAAGAAGCAGGCTTGGAAAATCTTGGCTAGTTCAATTAGCTACAAGAGCTAAAAGAAGAATTAATGAGATGGTTAAAGAATTCCCAATGAACATAAATGGATTGAGCACCAAAAAATATTTGAATATCATACCTTTGGGCTCATATGAATGCCTAATTGGTATGGATTGGTTGGACAAGAATCATGCCATCCTAGATTGTTATAATAATACATTTAGTTGCTTGGATGAGGAAGGGAACTTGAGAAAAGTTCAAGGTATTCCAAGGGCAATAACTATCAGAGAATTTTCAACCTTACAGTTGAAGAAAAGCTCCAGGAAAGGATGAMAAATTTATGTAGCTCACATGGAAGAGACACCTAAGGAAAAAGTGCCAAATATTGAAGACTGTGTTGTCCTGAAAGAATTAGAGGATGTATTTAAAGAGATACCGRGATTTCCACCAAAGAGAGATATTGGTTTCTCTATTAATTTGATGCCTRGAGCARCCCCAGTGTCAAAGACTCCTTRTAGAATGAGTACTCCATAGTTGAAGGAATTGCAAATGTAGCTTGAAGATATTTTGAAGAAGGGGTATATACACCCAAGTGTGTCACCTTCGGGTGCCCCAATGCTATTTGTAAAAAAGAAGGAAGATATCTTGGGGCTTTGCATTGACTTCAAGAAATTGAATAATATGACCGTGAAGAACAAGTATCCTTTGCCAAGGATAGATAATCTTTTTGATCAACTAAAGGATGCAAAGGTGTTCTCCAAGATTGACCTCAAATCCAACTATCATTAGCCGATGAGAATTAAAGAAGAATACATCAACAATACAACCTTTAGAACGAGTTATGGCCATTATGCGTTTATAGTGGTGTCATTTGGGTTATCAAATGCACCAACCGTCTTCATGTGTTTAATGAATGGTGCTTTCATAAATTACTTGGATAAGTTTGTTATTGTCTTCTTGGATGGCATATTTTTCTACTCTAAGTATGAAGAATATCATGAACAACACTTGAGGATGGTGCTACAAGTATTGAGGGAGCATCAACTATATGCAAAGTTGAGAAAGTGCTCATTCTATCAGAGGCAAATACATTATTTGGGCCATATAATTTCAGAGGAAGGGATAGCTGTGAATCTTGAGTAGATAAGAGCCATTGAGGGATGGCTAGTACCAAAGGATGTCTCAGAGGTGAGATCTTTCATGGTGCTTGCAATGTACTATAGACGATTTATTGAAGGTTTTTCAAGTATTGCACACCCAATCACTTTCTTGCAAAAGAAGGGCGTGATATTTGAATGGACCTTTGATTGTGAAAGGAGTTTTCAACACTTGAAGATCTTGTTGACAAGTGCACCAATTTTGATGATTGTTGATCCAAATGAAGATTTCATTGTGTGCACTGATGCATCTACAGAAGGACTTGGTGGAGTCCTTAGTTAGAATGGGAATGTTATATGCTATAAGTCAAGGAATTTAAAATAGAATGAGAGATACTATGCCACTCATGATTTAGAATTGGTAGCCATAGTTCATGTCTTGAATATGTGGAGGCACTATCTCATGGGAAAAAGATTTGAGTTGAGGACAGACTATAGTGGTCTGAAATATTTATTTGGATAACGAACCTTGAATGCTAGACAAAGTAGATGGATGGATTTTCTCAGTGAGTATGACTTTGATATAAAGCATATCAAAAGAAAGAAGAACAAGGTGGTTGATGCACTCAACAGGAGGGTGCATGAGATGCATGCTACAACTATTAGCATGTACAAATATGATTTGAAAGACATAATTTTGGAAGTTGCAAAATCAAATCAACATTATATGGAGACAAAGGAAAAATTACAGAAAGAAAATAATCAACAAAAAAATCAATATTGTGAGGTGAGAAAGGATGGAATCCTCATGTACAAGGGAAACATTTATGTACCTAATTTTTAGTACTTGAAAAATCTGGCACTAAGAGAAATGCATCATGTGCCTTATGTTGAGCACCAAGGTTACCAAAAGACAATGGAAGCCATCAAGAGCCAATATTTTTTGTCAAGAATGAAGAGAGAGGTGGTTGATTATATAGCCAAATGTCTGGAATGTTAGAGGGTCAAGGATGAGCATATAAATCTAGTTGGTTTGTTACAATCATTTCCCATTCCCGAGTGGAAATGGGAAGTGGTGACAATCGATTTTATCCCCAAGCTGACCATAACAATGAAGCAACATGATTCCATCATGGCGGTGGTAGATAAGCTAACCAAACATACTCATTTTATTCCAATGAAGCTAACATTGCAGATATTTATACGAGATAAATTGCCAGACTTCATGGTGTGCCTAAAGCAATTGTTTCCGACAGATATCCCAAATTTACATCAAACTTTTGGAAGGGATTATTTGAAGGATTTGTAACAAATATAAATTTTAGTACTGCATATCATCCATAATCAGATGAGAAAACAAAGAGTGTCAATCAGGTGATTGAGGATATGTTAAGGATGTATGTGATGGATAAACCATCAAAATGGGAAGATTATTTTCATTTGGTTAAGGATAAAACATCAAAATGTGAAGATTATATTATGTGATTGAGGATATGTTAAGGACGTAAAGATAGGCCCATTCGAGACACTATATGGCAGAAGGTGCAACATGGAAGTGAGCTGGGACAACCCAACAAATAAAGTAGTGGTTGGGTGAGAGTTACTCATAGAAATGGAAGAATAAGATGGTGAAAATAAAGCAGAATTTGAAGGATTGCTAATATGGGAAGAAAATATATGCAGATAAGGGAAGAATCAACAAAGAGTTTAAAGTGGGTGACCATGTATTCCTAAAAGTGAACAAGATAAGTTCCTTGAAGTTGGGGAATTGTGAAAAACTAACAACGCGATATTGTGGACCCTTTAAAATCCTAGAGAGGATTGGTCCTGTTGCATACATGATTGGATTGCCTGCATCCATGTGCATTCATAATGTATTCCATGTGTCTTTTCTTAAAAAGTATTTACCTGATGTTAATCATGTAATTGATTGGAATGTGATTTAGGTGGAGCAAGAAGGAGACTTCTGAGTACAACCGTTGTGCATATTGGATTGGAATGTCAAGTTGCTCTGGATTCAAACAATAGGGCTGGTAAAGGTCCAATGAACCTGTTACAATCCTGAATATGCAAAATAGGAGCATGAAGATGCCATGCGGGAAGATTACCCACATATTTTTGAATATTTTGATTATACATGTGTATATAATGCACTAAGGATAGTGCATAAATGAGGGGGAGGGGAATGTAATACTCCTAGGTCGAACCCCAAATTGTAAATGTACATATATGTTGGTGAGCCATGATATTTTGGGCCAGAGTTCCTTTGTATATATGTTTTAACACGAGAGTGTCTGTGTGATTATTAGGATGGAGAGCATGGATGCTAAAAGACCAGTGAAATTATCATTGCAATATGTAATCACACTCAGATATTAATAAAAATACATCACTACTACAGACCAACTAGATAAAAGAGCATGGGGGGATAGAAATCCACTAGAAGGGAAAGGGGGGCTAAGGGTTTAGGAAGAGGGGCTGAACTAAGGGGGATTAAGCCAAGGAAATATTATACTAATATTTCCTAAAGTATAAGATATATGATATTTTTACCCTAAGTTCCTCATGATGAGGAACATATCACCCAAGTGGAGGCAAGTGGGTACAAGGTAGTTCCCAACATGACAAGTGTGACGTTGGGAACATGAAAAAATAAAGTGGAAAATTAGTGTCATTCCCATCATTCTAGTCATTCTTCTCATCATTCTCACTATTTCTCTGGTCATCCGTACTCTCCCTTCCATCACCATTGTACCTGTACTTGGAAGCATTTGGGAGTTGTTGGTATCCAATCAACCTAGGTAGTTTGAGTTGAAGAAGCAAGCTGTCAGGCCTGTGTGCATGCTAAAGAAGCAGGTTGTCAGGCCCGTGAGCATTCTCTCTGGGTGAGAAAATTGTTGGGAATTGTCTTCCCTGTGTGATGGGCAATAGATATAGAGCTCTGAGACTTTCTTTATCGCCTGTTGTTGAAGCCCCATAAGAGAAGTGGGGAAGTGGAAGGACTGTTAAGTAGAGAAGTGGCACACTTCCTCAAGTGGGATAGGCTATGGGAAATGAGAGGTTGTAGGCTAGTTGCATCAATTGGCACCTTGAACTGAGTTTCATTGTGATGGTTATACCTTATTATGGCTTAGGAAGCCTTCCTTGGTGGAGTTCCTAGCCTCAGCTTGGGGGTGGCCTGCTGATGAGAGTTTATGAGCAGCATTGTCTATGGTTGCGATGAACGTATGAGGTCTGCTCACAATTGGTAACTTATTCAAAATATAAGTGTCTCTATGTTTTTGTTATAATTATTGTGTGAATAATTGTTTTATTATTTTTATGGTTTTATGGGTTTTTACTGTTATTAATTATGCATGAATAAAATATTGTTTAGGACTGTATAGGACTACATAATTGTAATCATATGCATGGCATACTATTAATTAAATTGGTATCAAAGGCATAAATTTTGTGTGGCATGGCCCAACTTGGGGTTGGGGATGCTACACTCGGCCTCTGTGACTTCAACTTCCAAAGACACATTCATGTCTTTAGTGAAGACTTTAGGAAACAATCTCAACACCTTGAGAATTTATGCAATGGGGCATCCTGGGGGTTCTTTGAAAATATTGCTAAATTGGGATTTTTTGACATTCTCCTCATCCTTAAAGTATTTGAACATGACTCCCTCATGGTTGGTTACTTCCCATATCGTGTTGAGGTTTTTCCGAAAATTAGCGAACTTGTGATTTTTTTTTGTGTGTTCTTATCTCCTCCAGAGAGCCATACAACTCTGCTTTTGAGCCTCCACGTAGCCTCATCCTTCACGATAATATCCCATCTTTGATCCATTAAAATATTGAGATAATAATCCTCCTTTTTGGAGAAGGTCCTTGCCCCATTATCTTTATAGAGAGAGCTAATTGTAAGCTTTGTTTCCTTTAAAGAATCTTGAGAACATTGATTGAAGGCTTTAGCCCATTTTTTCGTGGTTGTTTTAACCTTATGCAAGTTGTCATGAAATTTAAACATGTAGGAATATCTCACTTCTGAGGTCAAATGAGTATAGATGGAAGGAACTAGATTCTTGAAGTCCTCTTTTTCCAACTAGACATGCTTGAATTTAAAAGGAGTGGGGGGGTTCAGTTCCTTAGATTGCATATTGAAGAAGATATGCAAATGATCCAAAAGGATACCTGTACCTACCCAGGATTTTAGGGTCCAAGGTCCATCAACCAAGGATTTATATATTAGGAATCTTTCAATGCACTTGGAGACCTCTTCCGCCCCTTTCCTACCATTTCACCAAGTAGGGATGAGTTTAGGAGGTTCCAGGTCTAACAAATCAAAGGAATCTAGAAGATGGGTGAATAAGTCTTCTAGAGGGTCTTGGTGAGGGTATACACCCCAAAATTCATGGAGGGAGAGAGTAAAGTTGAGATACCCCTAGAATGAGATTATCAACATAGAGAGCCCTAGAAGAGGCTAAAATATCCTAAAAGGGTTTCTTGTCAACATAAGGGCCATAGAGATTAACAAACTTAAAGGATGCTTTCAGATCCCAAACTTCAAGTTCCTCTATAATACCATAGGGAAATAATGTGGAAGACAAATATTTTAGGTTTTGGCTCTAGGCTGAGAGGAGACCACCAGAGAGTCCATCCGAGTCCAGAGTACATAAATCCCAATCTTTAATCTAGGGGGAGAGGACTTCCATGTCTTTGGATCCTTCACACATAGTTTCTTGTAGCATAATTACATCAAGAGAAAAGTTTTTGATAATCCTTTTGAGGGTTAGCAACTTGGTGGCACCCCCAACGCCACACATGTTTAAGGACATGAAAATAATGGATGAACTTTAGAGCAAGAATTTCCTGCGCTAAGGGCCCAAATACTGGTGCCTTGTTTTCTGCTTCTGATATCCTTTTGAGCTTGTTGATGAGCCAACGAAAGGTGGGATTGTCGTCTAGCCTAAGAACCCTTACACTTGTCCAATGCTAGACCATTATTGGTGGCACCTTCCTTTTCTCTAGAATAAAGAAGATAACCGAAGAGTGCAAGGGGGAATATCCCGAGGATTCAGTTTGACCCTTGCTACATCCTTATTTTCTTTTTAACATAGATTGGGAGAGAGGCTACGGGGATGGAACAAGAGCATCTTTTGGCACAAGCTCGAAATGGGGTGGAGACCCAATTGAATTTGGAGGGATGATAGAAGGGAAACATCACTCTTGAACATGCTTAGTTTGAGACTTCACAATCACATCCTACCCAAAGTTTGGGCTCACCAAGTCCACCTTCTTCTTAGCATGCAAGGGGGAGAACAAAGTTACCGACTTAACGAGAATTGTGACCTCAAAACAAGAACTCTAGCCCTTAAAAATTCCTTGGTTGCTTTGACATATCTGAAGACCCAGAAAGAAGGATAGTTCTCCGAGTAATGACATTTCAAATTCATTCTACATATCCTTAGCAAATTTCTAGCTTAACCTGTCATCAGTTCTTCCAAAAATAATATCATCAACATAAACTTCAATTAATAAAATACTATCTTGAGTTACCTTGATGTAGAGGTTGCTATCTGCACTTCCTTTTTTGAACCCTGCCTACTGTAGATATTGATCTAGTCTAGAGTACCATGCTCTAGGAGCCTGTTTTAGACCATACAAGGCCTTCTTCAATTTGCACACACAATCTGCGTTTTCTGACAACTGAAATCCTTTTGGTTGTTCAATGTAGACTTCTTTTTCAGGTTCCCCATTCAGAAAATCTGATTTCACATCCATCTGAAACACGTTAATATTATTGGAGCATGCATAAGCTAAGAGCAATCAGATTGCTTCCATTCTGGCAACTGGGGAAAATGTCTCTTCAAATTCGATTCCTTCAATCTGTGTGTATCCTTTACATACCAATCTATATTTGTTCCTTGTAACATGTCCATCTTCATTCAATTTATTTATGAAAACCCACTTTGTGCCAATCACATTCTTATTCTTTGGGCTTGGAACCAATTCCCAAGTGACATTCTTCTTTATTTGATCCAATTCTTCATCCATGGCCTTGTTCCAAAATTCATCCTTGTTGGCCTCTTCAAAACCGTTTGGTTCAATCGTAGATAAGAGTGATAGGTGCATTTGTTCTGGTAAACAGATTCTTCTTCTAGTCTCAACTCATGCATCCTTGTTTATGAAAATCTTATCTAAAGGATGATTCTTTTGTACTCATTTTCTAGGTGTCTTTGGAATCACTTGTTGAACTTGCTCTTTTACTTCTGTCTGATCTTCTTCATCTTCCTCTTCTACTTCTTCTTCATCTTTTTCTTCTTCTTCGTAAAGCTGTTCCACTGATTCATTTTCTTCTTCCTTTGATTCTCGTCCACCTGTTTCATCATTTTTTACATTGATGCTTTCAACAACTTTGTTCAATCTCAGATTGTAACACTTGTATGCTTTCCTCATACTTGAGTAACCAACAAGTACTCCTTTGTCCACATGAGATTCAAACTTTCCCATTCTTCCATCTTCTCTTTTAATGTAGAATTTGCTTCCAAATACTCTGAAATGCTTCATATTTATTGGTCTTCCTTTCTATAGCTTGTAGGGATTTTTGTCATTTTTTTTTTGAGCATTACTATGTTTTGAATGTGAACTATTGTATGCACTACATGTGTCCAAAAAATATCTATCAATTTGGAATCCATTAGCATTGTTCAAGCCATTTCTTGTGTAATTATCATCCATTATGATAATGTTCCTTTGTCTCTGAACCACTCTCTGAACCAATCTATGAATCCATACTTTCGTCCACTGTCATATATCTTTCCAAACCTGCTAAGTGTTCTTATGAATCCATCTCTGTCCATACTGTCCAAGACTCTACTACACAACTGTCCATAATTCTAACCCATTTATCACTATACTATCATGAAGTCTTCACTACTACAACTGTACTTCTGCTAACTGACTGCTCTGGATTTGTCTACTCAAACTCTACACGTTGCTCGAAGGATGGTTCTTTGGTCTATCACAACTATCGCATATACTCCCTCTGTCTAATATTTATATTACCTGGGAGTCTCTAAGACGGATGCCTCAGAACAATTCATGCTCTGATGTGTGTTCATCATCATATTCATTGGTAGATTCATCATCTCTCTGACCTCTGAATTCTTTCTTTCTGTCTATGGATTCATCTTTCACTACAATGCATGAAAGTACAATCTCTTGAACCTGCTCCTTATTTACCTGTCCTTCTTTTCTTTCAATTATTTTCTAAACCTTTCTGTATTTGACATTTTTTTTTTCTCTGTAGAATTTTCTTCATCTCGTTTTATTTCCAATCTTGCGATCTTTGGGACTTGGTCTTTGTTCACCCATTCTTCGTGTTTTCTTATCCACATTTTCTTATATCTAATATCAATGTTCTATTTCATGGAAGTATCGATCATGCTTCTACAATAACTAGGTATGTGTCCATAGTTATGACATTTGTAACACTCAATGTTACGTGGGGCCACATAGACATTTCTTGCTTGAACATTTCTTTTATAATCCCTGCAATCTGCAACCTTATGTCCAAAATTAGTACAATAAAAACAATGACCATAAATTTGTTTTGCATACCTGGGAGTGAATGATCTTCTTTGTGGTGTAGTCCTTCTGAATTTCTTCCTTGACTGATCATGATCATGATTGAAGCTTCTTTGTGGATTGAACATGGATGGTCTTCTTGAAGCTTCTTTGTGGATTGAACATGGATGGTCTTCTTGAAGCTGTATCTTCAATAGTTTTCTTAGATTTTGGTTGACCATGATTCCTTCCTTTGAGTACTTCTACATAACTCTTTCTATTTTTTTCATTATTCTTTTCTAGCAACCTAGAGTGCTTCTCTTCATTCTATATAATTGATGTGGATGTTTTTGTCTCTTCAACGTTCTTGTTGATCTTGACGATTTTACTTCTCAATGTGACAACTTCTTCTTCAAGCTTCTCAACCTCTTCTTCTTTCTTCATTATCTAAGACTTCATGACTTCTTCTGTTCTTTTCGCTTCTTTAAGCTAGATTTTTGATGTGATTATTTCTTCTTCAAGTCCTTTTTCTTCTTGATGAAACTCTGCCTCAAGCTGGTTTAGATCGTTAGTTCTTTCCTTAAAATGATCTGTCAATATATTCTCTCTCATTTTTTCTTCTTCCTTATGTGTTGCTATGTTGGCTTCCAAACACTTCTTTTGATATTCAAGATTTTCTTCAATCTTTCTGGCTTCTTCTAGATGAGTTCTTAAGTTCTCGATGACCTGTTGGGATTCTTAAAAAATGTGAACACTTTCCTTTTGTTTCATCAATTATTTATTGAGTGACTTGTTTTCTTCTCCTTCTTTTCTTAGTTCATCTAAAGCACTAATCAATTCTGCCTCATAATTGTCTTCTTTTTCAATTGGTTTTTCTGTCTCATTTCCTTCATGGCATTCTATTTCAAGATGTCCGAGTTTTTCACAATTAAAGCAAAAAAACATACCTCTGTTGATTATGTACTCTTCATCTTTTGAATCTGTTTGAAATGGTGAACATATTTCTTCTTGATCTGTACCTTCATCTTCTTTGGCATTTTCTGAATCTGCGATGGGTGAAGAATATATGTCATGTAACTTATCCCAAAGTTCTTTGGATGATGAAAATTAACCAACCTTTTATCTTACTGTATTAGGTAATCCTTTCGAGATGAAATCCATTGATATTTTGTTATTCTTCTTCAATTCCTTCTTGGTTGCATTCTTTTCCCTGTTTGAATTATCATATCCTTTAATGACAGATAGCCAAATATAATACCCCTGTTCCTGTAAAAATACTTTCGTGATTCTGCTCCATATCTCATACTTTAACCCATTCTGACCATTAAACAATGGTACTCCATTCTCAAAATAATCCATGATCTCCTTGTAGTGGTTAAACCAATTTCTGAAGGAACCGACTCTGATACCAATTGTTGGATTACTAAGAGGGGGGTGAATCAATAATATAGCAATTTAATCCTTTTAACCATAAAATGCAAGTGTTATATCAATGTAGCATTATCATCCAATAGTTTCAAAGTAAATAAACAATGAACAAATGAGCAATCATACACATACACAGTACACCAATGTTTTTACGTGGAAACCCAAAGCAGTAGAAAACCACATAATATTTTTTCTTATATGTCTTTTATAATTACATTCATTGGAAGCACCAACTTCCTTTGTTTTCCAGTTGCAACTAGAAGGAGGATCCAACCCCCTACTTTCTCAGGCTACAACCCAAGGGAAGTTCCAACTTCCCAATTCTCTAGCTACAACCAGAAGGAGGCTACAACCCACTATTTTCTCCGTCTACAACTGGAAGGTGGCTACAACCACCTATTCTTGCCCCATCGAACCACCCTGAAATATAAGTAGAATGATGGAACCACTGTCACACTATCAATGTAAGATACTAATGTAAACCTATACCAATCAACCTACACCATACAACCTGTACCAATCTGTACCAAACAACCTGTAATCAACCTATACCATAAAAAAGTGCATCAACCATGCACAAACCTATACCTCAACCTGTACCATCAATGAGTGCATAAACCATGCACCAAATATGTACCAATCATGCATCAAATACACATAAACTATGACTCATCAAGATGTACCAACATCATCAACTATACACCTCATGTATGTGCCAACTTGTCTCAACCATGTACCCAACATGTACCTCAACCAAAATCCCTCATCAATTTCATCATCCAAATCTGATTTTTAACTCTATAATAGTCCTGGTGTATATGATCACTTACCTGCAAACCTTCCTTAACTTTAACAACAAGAGACTAKCATCTTCATCAAACTTTACTTTAGTCTCACACRACTAATTTTGGATTAGTCAACAACCCTAACTTGAAATAATCATAACTATGTACCTGTAATGAATAAAGATATGAAAATAGTACACAATGTTCTTCAGTGTCTTTATGCAATTCCTCCAGGTTTCACTACTTKGAACCTCTCAAAAAATGATTTATAGCAAAAATGGCATACCTTGTTGAATTCTGGMTTATTCTAGAGAGTGAACTTGTAGAGCGTGCCCCGCATGGAATATTTGTTGTATGGATCTGAAAATGGTACAAAAAATACTAAAGACTGTATTCTAACTAATGCATTTGGCATTACTTAATTTGGATCTGTTATGAAGAATTTATGACGTTTTTACCCGAAACACTTGTTTTAGACTAGTTTCAAGACTAACCACAAGCCCTATTTTCCACAGAGTGTAACTCCAAAAATACAATGACCCACAAGATGAAATTTTTATCACAACTACTTGGATATGTTTCCTTAATGGACTCTATATTTCGCGGTCTGAATCATTTAAATTTTTTTTATTGCGAAAATGGCGAGATGACATGTAAATAACATACCTTAGAAAACATCACCAAAAGAATTTATCCTCCTTTGAATTTCATCCTTCTTTACTTCACCTTCCCTCTGAAATTCGTCTTAGATATCCTTTGGTTACCTCAGTCACTTGTATATATTGAATATTCTCAAGTGTGATTAAAATGAGAGACCCTTGTCTCTTATTTATACTTTTATGTAGCTTCCTCAAGGGCTTACCTTCTAACCATCTTAAACCACTTTCCTTATTTTAGGGCTAACCCACTTCTAACCACTTGTCCACTTAGTAACTTCTCCATTAACTTTATTATTTAAATAATTTCTTTTGTATCCACTTTTACTTATAGTACACTAATCACTTCACTTTATTATTTAAATAAATTCTTCTTTGCAACCACTTTGACTACTTTGACCTTTTGGGGCTTCTAGATGACTCATGAGGGTTCTCCAACTTCACATGGCCATAACTCTCTAACTGCAAGGAGTTATGTGACGTTCCACATACCACTAGAAATGGCATGACATGTACTATCCATATAGAATAGTCATACCTTCAAATATATTAAAACTCATACCATTATACATTAAACAAACTTGGGTCCATCTAGATGACTCATGAGGGTTCTCCAACTTCACATGGCCATAACTCTATAACCGTGAGGAGTTATGTGACGTTCCACATAATAATGGAAATGACATGACATGCACTATCAATATAGAATAGTCTTAACTTCAAATATATTAAAACTCATACTATTATACATCAAACAAACTTGGGTCCATTACCGAAACCTTTGTGCTACCATAATTTGCTACCGGACTTTCTTTAAGGGTTGAAATCAATGACAACCAACCCAATTAATCAACACATCATTTGTTTCCTGGGTGAATTTATAACTCCCTAGGAAAATTTACTTATCTCTGGGTGAATTTATAACTCCTTAGGAAAATTTACTTCTACTTGGGAGAATTTATAACTCCTTGGGTGATTTTTTTTGTAAGTCATATGTAACATGTATCATGTTAATAAAGAGGAAAATACATCCATCGTGCTACTAGAATTTTGCTTGGGAAACCAAACTAGAAACAATATAAACATTTCTTGGGACTTATGGTTTTAGTGTTGCCAAAAAATAATCAGCCATTGTTTACAAAATTAAAAAAATACAATTTCTATTTCTCAAGGATTTGACATATAAGCAGGTGCTTGACTAACCTATCATATCTTATATGATAAAATAAAAAAACTAGAAATTTAGGAATTCTAAGATTAAGTAGGTGGAGAAGTCACAGTTTCCATAGGAACCTATTGATTGTCTTCTCAAGGTTCATTGAGGTCTAGAACCATTGCTATTTTTTCCAGGAGAGTAAGTTTTTGGTCCACATACTTGGTTTGTAGTTGAAGGTATTCCATTTGAAGTAGAATTTCACTGTAGGACATCTTCCTCTCTGTCATCACCTTCCCTATGAGAGTCTTCATATGCTAGTAGAGGTCAAATGTGCAGTGGTACTTCATCTCTTTGGAGTGCAAGTTGCCTATGTCGGGGATCCATGGAGTGATATTGACATCGATTTCCTCATCTTGGACCAAGTTTTTTTTTTTCCAGTCGAGCATCAACCTCATCAAGCTCCAACTCTATTCTAATATCTGGAAGAGTTTAAATCCTAAAAACCTCAACAACAATTACTACCTCTTTTTGGCTTAAGGCATTGGGAGTCTCTATTTGCGATGCCTACCTCTTGGACTTGAACCAACCTTGGCCATGAGAGCTTGCAAGAGGAGTGTATAGTCGCAATGAAAATTTTCACTTGCCCAAGGCTTGGAGGTAAATCCAACCGACCAAAGAAGCTACAAGAAGTCCGAGGGGATCATCGAAAGGGTTGCAAGATTTTGTGAACTAATGCTACATTTTCCCTTGTAGATATTATGCCTCAATTCATGTCGATTAAGGATGGTGTGTGCCACTTTCATTCTTCCCACTCCAATATTCATTGTCTTGGACGTCCTCTATATTTTCCCCATGCCAAACACATTAGAGTAATAAACCCCAATGTGTTATATTGTTTCCATTTGAATGATATTGCAAGTATGGGAGTCCAGATAGAGGGCCAAGTGAAGTGGAATTAATACACCCTCAGACTCAGCCATTTTCTCCCTATGAGATGCCATAATTGATCCATCTTCCAAAGTKTGGGTGGAGTGAATTCTCCCCATTTGARCCTRCATYGTATTGAGTGTCCACATGTGGGAGATGAACATGCAACCCACCAAAAAGGCCTTTGGATGATRGGCTCTCCAAATCCAAGGGCATGTGTTGTAATTGATCATGGAATTGAATAGCCCCCTTTCACCTCATCCGGGGAACTCCTTGGGTGAATTTACTTCTTCCTAGGTGAATTTGCATCTCTCTRTGCATTTTTCCTTTTTCYACAGGCCGTCCACAATAGTCTTTTTCTTGTTGTGCATTTTTYATTTTCCCATAGGCTATCCCCAACATTCCTTTTCTTTCTAGCCATTTTTTCATTGCCCACATGCTATCCACATATTTTTATTAATTGTTGGGTGTTTGACCCTTTCCCAAAGGCTATTTTTGTTTCTCTCACTCACCCACATTTGACAAAGATAATTTTTTCTTTACCTATGTCTTATACATAGCCCAATCAACTTTTTTTTGATCACTGGAATGAGGATACATGTAGAACCATCTAAATCCATGAGTAATTTTCATTTTAGATGTATTAGTTACAACCACACATTATCCCAACATTGGTATTAGCTGAAGCCACCCTCCTCTTCCAATGGTTCATCACGACATACAGAACAACAAGGTGACAAGACCAAACAACAAGGAAAGGAAATGTGCAAATATATTTTTGGGAGGTTGTCTATGTATATCAATCACACACACACACACACACACACATGAAAAACAATCTAGGGCACTCGTGGATTTCATTTAGTTCGAACATCATACAATGCTATAGTTGAAATATAGATGAGAAAATTTTCTTGCTTATGTGGTCCATGTAGTAGTAGTGAGTGGGATGATTGTGAATTCCATTTCTTGCTTGCGTAACACAGTTTTGATACACACACCTACTCCATCATTCTCCTTTTCCCAGGCACAATCTAGAAATAGTTCCAAATATGTGGTGCCTGGTGTTTTGTATTTTTTGTGCAATATACACAACCATTGAAATACACGAGMATTTTTTAATTTGTCCATGCTACCATATGATCAAATCCAATGTTGATCCATCTGTATATTATTCTCCTTCAATTTATTGTAGAAAAATAATAATCARTGTTGTACATCAACTAAGTCATGGCACCTATCACCACTTATGTACAAGTGATACTCCTTCAATATAAATCTTTTGTCTGTGTTACTATCTGGCCCATGCATCTATGTGATATGKACCATTATGCTAACCTACTATGAGCGATAATATTGGCTTTGAATATCATTGTAAATCTAAAGGGTGTAGTTCTCAACAAAATTAACCATTTATAATATAATACCTAAGGGAAATGTATCTCTACATATTCTAAAATGYTCATCTCKCCATCTAGCCACATGGACATGCTGAACATATCTTTGGGTCTTTTCAAAGAAATATTTGATGAATTCATAGAATTKTACCTAGAGGAACAACAATAAAGACATATATAAGTTCATTGTTACAATAATCCCCCCCATAACATTTCAAAGTGTAATATAAAAKAAAGCATACCATTTATGTATTCATTACTAAATTGGAAAGTCACCAACTATATTGTTTTTCTTTCATTCCCTCCCCCAATATCATATGTGGCGTATTTGAAGCTTTGTAAGTCAACCTCCTTCATCCCCAATTCATACTCATCACTCACATGCACACACTTTCTAGTAATTCCATTCCACCACACCTGGGGCATGTCCCATCTAAGCAATATTTTTGATAATATGTACAACCCTCTAGCCTTATACACAGAATGTTATGAATAAAGTCTCTAAATGATGTTTGTGAAAATATAACTGAGCATTCCTACATAAGGGTTCTATGCAATACACAATGTGTGTGTGTGTGTGTGTGTGTGTGTGTTTCATAATAATAACCATATTCAATGTCATATCTACAACAACATGTGTTTAGCTATTGTGTTTATTTGAACATACCAAGGCTTGCATTTCTTGAAAGATCTTTGGCCCAAGTTAAGTGCACTATGATCATTCTTGAATATCTCATACAGTTCTATTTGTGTCATGTCATGAAAGTGTTTAATGTGGGGTTCACAATTCGTATAACCCCTCCTCAATTTTAGTGCACCTTTTTGGTTGGAAGAAGGACTAGTGTTCTCATGCCAAGAATTTTGTACTAGTCCCTTAACTGCTCCAATTAACTTCTTTTTAAAATGAAGTAGCATACCAGTGAAGGCCCATAAATATTTTTGGTCAACTATGTCAAGGGTAACTCATCTAATAGAAAATTTTCTAAGGGTTTTGACATTGCATTTAATGAGATAAGATGTTTGTTCAAGAAAATAATGTTTTCTTGTGATCTTGCTAACAATTTATTGTGACAAGACACATCAAGATGTATTATGGTCTTGAGAATGAGTTTTATTACTAATTTTATGAAAATAATACATAAGGATTATAACAATATGATTACTTGTTTATGAAATTTCAATTGTTTTAATGCCTAAAATTATCCTCACAATAATCAAACCCCTAGATTTTAACAAAGACATAAATAACTGACATTTATGTGCATAGGTCTTTGGTTGAAAATATTCTTTAATAATTTTGTATGATTGACAATGAATAGTTCGATTAGGTAACTTACCTTCAAGTGATGCTAAACCACTTTCATCCACTTGAAAACATTTAGGAGTTCTTCAGTGCACACTACTTAGTTTATGTAGGAACGATGGAGCCATATTATGACACTCTTGACCTCTCTGTTGTGGAGTTAAAAATATAGGATTTATTACCCTTTTAATAACTTGTGGGTCAATTTTGGGAGGAGAGTGGACATGGTCATGGATATTTTCTAGAATTTCCAATTATCGAACAAGAGATTGAACCATAGGAACTTCTTCACTAGAGGGATGCGCACTAGTTACCTCTCCAATTTCATCCATAATATAATCAAGTCCAAGCAAATACATCATCATCTGCTCATCCACAACAACCTGTCTTGATGAAACAATCATTAGAGCTTCACTAGAGGTCATAATTGGATTTTCCTATATTGAAATCTTGTGCTTTTCTTGTGGTGATGGAGGAGAAACAATAATGGCATATATTTTGCTAGAATTTGTATTGGCCTCTACCTAAAGCATGCATTTTGTGATACGTAACCTTACATTTTATCTTCCTTCAATGAATTTTTTAACGCGATTCTCTTTCCTTAAATACTTTCTTGATAGATTATGTTTTTCCCCATGTTTAAAGGGATTGCCAACAATAAAAAGATAAAAACTTGCCTTCCAATTATAGAAAAACACAAAAAGTTTCCTTCTAATTACACAACAAGACAAAATTTGTTTTTTAATTACACAACAAGACAAAAAATGTTTTCCAATTACACAAAAAGACATAAATTTTCCTTCCAATTACACTAAACAACATAAATAGTGTATGTCGTTGTTGTTTTGCATAGGAGATGTCGAGTAATTTGCAAAGATGAAATTTATTTTTGGAGAGAATGAGGTTAGGCATCATGTC
>JASDQU010191997.1:0-12801 GCA_032191745.1 Picea mariana
TAGGCCTTCTAACCCCGATATATTTTCACATCATTCACACATTCCAATATTTGATATAATATTACCTTGGGCCTTTGGACCCCGAAATATTTGCACTTCCTTTCACACGTTCCAATATTTAATACAGTATTACCTTGGGCCTTCAAATGTCAAAATATTTTCAGTTCCTTATACACGTTCCAATATTTAATATAATATTACCTTGGACCTTTGAACCCCGATATTTCACACTCAAATCATGTGCTTCTTTCTCTTTTCTCCTACAACCAAGCTTTAAACGGGAAGTGTTTAATATTATAATTTATAACCTTATAATACTTAGGCCATCACACTCTGAAATATTCACACTCCAATCGTGTAGTCCCATATCTTTTCTCCAACAACCAAACTCTTAAAGGGAAGTGTTTAAAATTATAATATATATAACCTTATAATAACTCATTAAGGAGTGAGAAGTGACATGTGTATAGCGTAAATATTAAAACTAGGAAACTTAGAACGGTTTATTCTTTTGCACAGAAGGGGGAAAATTTCTAGCTTCCCATTTCTCATGCACAAGACAAGAATTCGTATGTTTTAATATATGAATTTCCAACCAGATTATTCAATTATTAAGACATTTAAATGGTAACTTTGGAAATTTACCAGGGGTTACAAGTCTTTACTTTCCATGTAAAATTTGTTCAAAAGACATATAATTATATATACATATATATAAACTCATGCAATATATTTTATTAAACGCTTTTCCATAACTTTAAATTTCTTGGAAACAAAAATCCTCCATGGTAAAACTATGTTTTTACCAGAAATTACTAGTCTCCTATTTTTATGCAATTATTTGCTATTTTTAGGGAATAGTTACCATCCTCAAATATTTTCCTTTTGAAAATAAATCTATTGTATAACTCTTGTTAAAAATTCCTTTCTTACCAGATACTATTGAAACTTAATTAATCACAATGTATCTGATTCCTAATTTCTTTTTATTTCAAATTACAAGCTTAAATTTTGTTTCTCCTTCTTTTCTTATTATTTGATTTTTAAGATACTTTGCCTCTCTTCAATATTTGGATTATCTTCTTAGGGTCAATCATAGATCTGAACTTCTCTCTCTAATTCTGATGTTTAGAATATTTTCCAGGCCAACTGACCAGTCTTCAAGTTTCTATCAGCAATAACATTCCCTTTTATCAAGGTTCCCTATGAGGAATTTCGTGGATTAGTATTTACTAATAAGTTAGGGATTTGTTCGCATAGATTATTGTAAGTGACCAACCAATACTCTTCTCATAATTTGTGTGATAAACGATTACTAACAACTTCCCTTTCTAAACAAATATAGGTAGAAATCCAACAACATAATGTGTTTTCCAGATCTTATTTCAAATTTCACATCTAGCCAAATAATTAGAGTGACAATTCCACTATTTGAAAAAAATGACAAACTCTTCAAATAACTAGCTCATGAATTCCATGATATTTAATAAACTTGTCATGGAAATATAGGACACATAAAACACTTATCTGAAATTTAGAAATCACTAGAAACTGTTGAAGAGTGTACCATGTTATAGCAAGATTTGTCTCACCCTATGAAATCTTGCACAGAAGGCCTTTTTTCATTTCCCCATGCAGAATTTTAATCCCTTTTTGAAAATCCCAGAGATAAAAATATATTTTTTCCACATATGCGCACCTTGCATACTATACAGCATGTGTATACGCAGGTTGCACCAATACAGCCCACATACATTGGGAAATGTGCCCAAAATTGCAAAAATAGTGTCGGGTTTCCATGTCATGATAAGAGATCAATGTTCATTGGCCTTCCATATACTGGAAACATTCTGACTCGGCCCTTCAGTTCCACTTGAAGGCTATAAATGGGTCAATTCTGAGCTATGGAAAGTAGGAGAAAGAATTCAACTTTGAGAGAAAAGTTACTCTAGAGGAATTATCCACTTCACATTGAGTCTGCATCCCTTTGTCCTTTAAGTCTAAACACAATGTTCAGCCCCCAAGCTCTTCCCTTATTGAGTGAGAACTCCATTATCTCTCTTACATGAGCTTGTCGTTGGTGGAGGATTGAAGTGGTGGAGACCCAACTGAAAGGAAATTAGTTTCTCGGTTCTTAATCGTGCCGACATAGAAGTCTGTAACTTATTCACTTATGTTGATCATATCTTAATAGAAATACTCTTTTCTCGTCCAATTGATATCTTGCAAATATTTGAATTATTATTCCATGGGCGTATTTGTTATGAATATCAATGGATTATGTTATTGAATGTGCTAACATCATATATTATCACCATATGCTTTCTTTGCTTGGTTTTTGAGGACTAGTTGCAGGTATATTGCTTTCGGTCAAGTGCTCAATGGTGGACTTCATCGAACATCTAGACGAGGTAGGCCTTTTATCTTATCTTGCTAGCATATTTGTTTATATAGAATACTTGAGAATAGAGTTGATTTCTGCAGTCATTTCCGTCTGTTGTGGTTTTCCCCTATCCATAGAGAGATTTTCCTCGTAACATACCACTTTCCACCCAACCATAGGAACAACTTCTCCTAGTTCTTTCATAGCTGGCCACCCCCTAGCCAGAGTATGATTCCATGAGAGGATTATCTTCTTTTGTGCAACAAACAACAAGGGATGAAGGTTACTCTCCTTCTCCCACAAGATCTTGGAAGCCCATTCTTCAATCCATCAAGTAAGGGGGATTGTTATGATTTCTCACTAAATCACTCAAATTCTATGCAGCCCCATTTATCATCTTTATTTGAATACATTTCCCAATAGTTCCTATACCCAAAATAATATGTTTTCTCAATTCTCTTCAGAACTAAAGATCTTCACACACTCTTCTTCTTCAAAATTAGTCTCAATCCCATTCATGTGCATACTCTCTCTCTCTGCCCATGATTTTCCTCTTTTTACTTCCCATATACAACAATATTTCATGGGTAAAATCCCCCAATTCGTGGGTCTGATCAGAAACTTTGAGTTGGGTACTCTTCCCATTCTCTCACTGATTTCTAAGGAGGCATGCCCAACCACCAACTTGATTGGTAATTAAATCCTCTGGAACTATAGAGGATTGTTTTTTGTATGAGTATTTTGACATCCAACAAAGTACTGGTCTGGAAGGGGTCATCTCAACCATTATTGGTTCCCCTCACCATTCCCTCTCATGGAAACATAATCTGTATAGGAAACACCTTAAAAAATTATTCAAAAATTTTCATTTTATTTCATAATAGAATATTCACATTACCTTTGTTAGCAAAAGTTCATCATTTCCCAAAATCCACAAATAACAGATCTGTCCATAGTCTTTTAGCAATAATACAATGTATATTTTCAATATGGGGGAAACAGGGGTATTACAATCCCCTCCCCCTTAAAGGAACATCATCCTCAGTGTTCTACCTACCGATGTGATATTTATGTATAACAGTGAACAAAAATTGGTATGCATGTCATGGCATCCTCCATTTCCCATGTAGCTTCATCTGGACCAAAGTGTTTCCACTGCACCTGAACCAAAGTGTTTCCACTGCACCTAGACCAAAGTGTTTACACTGCACCTGGACATGTGCAATGGTTATGTTTTTGAGTTGGATTTCTTTCCTATCTATTATGCATAGTGGTTATGGTAGGAATTATTCCTCGGGTTCCATCTGGATCACAGACTAGTCAATTATATGATTAGAATCATGTACATATTTCTTCAGTAATTAAACATGGAAAACAGTATGTGCTTTCGCTTTGGGAGGAAGTGTTAATCTATATGCTACAGGTCGCACTCTGTCCAAAATTTCAAAAGGAACACAAAACCAAGGTTCTCGTTTCTCACAAGTTCCCATTCTCAAGGAACTTTTTCTGGGTCTAATTCTGATATACACATGATCCACTACTTTGAATTCTTTAGGATTCCTATTTCTGTCTACATAACTTTTATGTTTGTCCTGGACCACTTTCATATTTTTTTTTATTTGAACTACTTGATGTTTCATTTCTTTTAGCATATCTGACCCGAGTGTAATTATTTCCACTACGTTGTCCCAATTGATTGGGATATTTCATTTTCTACCATAGGGAGCCTCAAAAGGACTCTTTTTCGATGACTTCTGATAGCCATTCTTGTAGGAAAATTCTACCAGTGGTAGATAGTCTTCCCATTTCCTGGGTTGATGCATCACATGCATCCTTAACATGTCTTCTAATACCTAGTTTACCCTCTCCACATGTCCATTATTTTGAGTGTGGCAGGTTGTACTTAATAATAATTTAGTCCCAAAACCAACAAACAAAGACTTCCAAAAAAATGAAGTAAATTTGGCATATATGTCTAATATGATTTCCTTAGGTATACCATGCAACCTAAATATTTATTTCATGAAAATATTGGCAATATCTATTTCCTTGCAAGTTTATTTTACTAGGATAAAGTGATCAGCCTTTCCCAACTTATCCACAACTACCATAATGGCATCATTCTGGTTTTTTTATTTAGGCAAACCCATGATAAAATCCATAGAGATGGTTTCACGTTTCCATTTTGGAATTGGAAAGAGCTACAACATCCCTGTTGGGTGCTTGTGATCCACCTTAACCTATTGACATTCTAAACATTTATGTAAGTCATCACAATTTTGGATATACAACTAACCTTTGTAAGTTAGTAGGAAATCATTCAACAATTGATAGCCATCATATTTCAGCCCCATGGGCTCGTGCTCTAGGTATGCCTTTACAGTTTTGAAAAACTCATATGTTTCTTGTGCACTTTTAACCCTTTCCTTGATATCTAATTCACATTTTCTTATAGCTTCCAAGTGCATTAATTCCATGCTTCTATTGAGGGATTCAACCACCCTATTGTCTTTTCCCTTAATGTGTTTGATTTCAAAACCAAATTCACTAACAAGGGCCATCCACCTAGCTTTCCTAGCATTGAGTTTGGGTTGGTCAAACAAATATCTTAGCCCATTATGGTATGTCATAAGTATGAATCTTCTACCTAGGAGGTAATTCCTCCACATTTTCAAAGCATGTACTATGGCAGCCAGTTTCAAGTCATGTGTCACACAATTCCCTTCATGCTCATTTAGTTTTCTGGACTCATAGAAAATCACATGCCCTTCTTGCATGAGGACTCCTCTAAGTCATTCCTTGCAAGCATCTCTACAAACAAAGAAGTACTTGTTTGGGTATGCAATTTGTTGAGAAATACTGAAAGGGGAGGGGTGAATCAGTATTTTGAGCAATCAATTGATTTTCCTTCTTTTCTTTCACTGAAAACCTCAGGCTACTTTGTAGAAACCAGCTATTGTATAGTCTTGAGAAAACAAGAGTGCATCCAGAGATCTTATTATGAATTTCTTCATTCATCAGATGTCTATTAAGTAGTAATTCAGTGCAGTAATAACAAAATAAACCAACACACATGAGTAAGACACATGAACACCAGTATTTAAGGTGGAAACCCAAATCGGGAGAAAACCACCGCTGTCGTTGTCTCTGTCTTCAATAATTATTATTAAGAAAATGTTTTACAACAATGTACTAGTGCAGACTCATACTAGTACACAGACTTCTACCTGCAGAAGGCTGCAACCTTCTCTCGTTTACCAACATTTCCTGGAAGGGAGCTTCAACCCCCTGAAGATAGCACCATTTTCTACTGGTAGGATGCTTCTACTGAATACTTTAACCCTCAGACTCACTGCTGACCGCGTTTCATCTATTTTCACACTGGATCAGGTAGTTTCAACCCCAGATTTACATGTGTTCTATGCGTTGGCCATCATCTTCTTTTAGAAGAGACAATTCTGGCATCTTATTAATACTTGTATCCAGAAATCACATCAATATAGAATTTTCTAGTGGCTATGACAACAACTGCAATTATCTCTAAAGGAAACACAAATCTACTGACTGCAAGGCAGCTGCAAAAGTCTCCTAAACACTTATTAAACAAGACAATAAACCTGGAGATGATGCCTCTGCTCTTCTAGTTGCTAAACCCACTGTAGAGAACTCTCTGTCAATGTAGATCTGCCACCCAACTGCCACAATGAGGTTCCTCCCTCCTCAAACCTTCCCTGCAGCCTGCACAAATGACTGCAGCAACCGCTCTACTTTGCCCTGTCGATGCGCGCTTAGAAAATGGGCATTGACCCCTTCTTAATACCATGGGTGAAAAACGTTCACCACTCCCACGATCCCTATTGCCCTGGGTCCATATTCATTGCTCTGGGGAAATCGGGTCCCACATCTAAATTTGAATTAAACCTACGCGCCCAATTTAAATCGGGTTTCGGCATATCTTATGATGCTGAGCCAAAGTGGCTCTTTAGATTCCTCCAATGAAATCCCTCTGCAAATTCCCGATCCACAGGTCCTGTTAACCTTCACGGCGTTCTACACTTAACCGTGGTTTTCCCTGACTTGATATCGGGGTTCGGGATTTCAGACTTTACGCTGTCAAGAGTCACTGTCCACTCGAATCCCCGATTTCTGATGAGCTCCTTTTCTCCACGCGTTGGCCCTCCTGGCTCAGCTCTCAGTCAATGTGACCATCACTTCGTGACCATAACCTTACCTCATCGGGGCTACGGGGTTTTTGATGCCTCAATGCATACACCCACGAAATTCTCGATCATCCAAATCCCGACACTCCTTTACGCTGACAGCTGGCCCCCACTGACTCCTGGGTGGCCCAAACGCTATAAGACTTATCGGGAACTCACGTATCACAATTTTGCGATGTCTGATGTTCAATGTTCTTGTCAATACCAAAACCCGATCCCCAAAATTCCGTATAGAAAATAGATCAACGATCCAGATTATATTTAGATCTGACGGTTTCTATTACGTCGGGAATTCACTCATCGCGAAATTGGAATTCCCGTTGTCAAGTGACTTTGTCATTTCAAAGTCCCGATCCTCGATACTCTGCTGACGTCACATGTGGTTTGGCACGTGTTAAATACTGCCACGTGTCACTCTGATTCGCACTTACATGTGCCTGAAGTGTTGAATCTGCCTGACACCTGTCATTACCTGGTTGTGCCACATGTCCCTAGATGACGTGGTCTGCTGTCGTGAGTTGGATCGACGGTCTATATCACATGTTGATCTGATGGTTTAGGTTCAGTCAGGATTTCTTTCATCGCGATTTCGGGGTTTCTGTTGTGACTGAACACGGGACTCGTGAAACTCCGATTCTCGATTCTCTGATGAGAAAAACTCCGACGGTGCCCGATCCTTTGCCACCTGTCCTTGCAGATGGACGGTCCCTATTCCTCCGGGATTTCGAGACTTTCGATGTCTCGACTCACTTGTCACAGGAATCCCCAATTTCCCGATGGCCAATATCCCGATGCCTCACCAGAATGCTGACGTGTGTCCTGCCCAGATCAACGGCTAGGATTCTCTCTCCAATATCCCGATGACTTGTCTAGGATTTCTCCTCCGTACAGTAGGACTTAACCCCTGCGCTTAACCTCTGTGCAGCTTCTACAGATCTGACGACTGTCAGCCACCCTCTTCAGCGATCATACGCGCCCATCCAAAACTCAACCATACATGAAAAACTCTTCTTCTTCCTTTGCCTCATCCTTTGCCATCAATGACAATATTTCCAACACAATTTTCATCATAAGTGCATTGGTTTAAAGTTGTTTTAGTTGTTGAAAACACTCTTCACATTCTATTTTCTAATCAAATTTAACTCCTTTTTTCTGAAAGGAGGTGATTGGATATCCAATCTTGGAAAACCCCTCTATGAACCTTTTATGGTAGCTCGCTAGGCCCATAAAGGATCTGATATAAACTACATATTTTGGTGTATTCCAATCCATAATGGCTTTGATTTTCTCAGGATCAACTACCACTCCTTCCTCAGAGATGACATGGCCTAATTAGTGGACTTATTTTTGGAAAAAGTCACACTTATTAAACTTTGCATAGATTTTATGTTCTATCAGCACTTGAAGTACTAACCTGAGGTGATCTTCATGATCTTCCTTCTTCTTACAAAATATTAGGATATCATCAATGAAAACCAACACAAATCTATCCAAGAACTTGTTGAACACATTACTCATTAAGCACATAAAGGTGGTTGGTGCATTTGTAAGCCCAAATGGCACCACCGCAAATTCAGAGTTCCCATATTTCATCCTAAAGGATTCTTTTTGGATGTCTTCATCCTTAATATAGACTTGATGGTATCCATACCTCAAATCAATCTTGGACAAAATTGTAGCATAACTGGTCAAACAAGTCATCAATTCTTGGTAAGGGATACTTATGCTTAATTGTCATATTGTTGAGTTTTTTGTAGTCTATGTACAACTTGAGTGTGCCATCCTTCTTCTTCACAAATAAGGTTGGTGCTCCCCAAGGAGACACACTAGGCCGACTGTAACCTTTTTCCAACATTTCCTTCAGTTTTAATTTGAGCTCAACTAGCTTGGGTGTACTCATCCTATAGGGTTCTCTAGACATTGGCACCACTCCAGGTATAAGTTCTATTGAGAAATAAATGTCTCTTCTTGGAGGTATCCCCTTATGGAAACACATATTTATACTTTGTTAGTATAGGATGGTCCTATAGGCTTGGTTTAATTTCCTCAACGGAGTTCAGTGTTGATTAATTGGGTTGGTCTTTCTCTGATGTCAACCCTTGAAGCAAGTTCGATAGAAAATTCTAGTAGCCCACAAGTGTGGATAAGGAACTCATGTTTTTTGAGAAATGATGTAATGAAGATCAATAAATTTGTAGGAAAAACTATCATAGATGGATAGTACATGTTGTTCCATTTCCGATGATATGTGGTAGGTCACGTAGTTCCTTACGGTTGAGGAGATATGGCTTAGTGAAGTTGGATAACCCTCATGAGTTATCTAGAAGCCCCTAGAAGGTCAAAGAAGTAAAGTATTATAGAAGCTCCTAGAAGAAGTTTACTAGTCAAAGTGGTTGTAAGTAGGATTTAATCATGGGTAAATTTGTTGAAATAAGAAAATATTTAAAAATAAATTAGTTGCAACAAGAAGTTGTGAGTTTGTTATTTATGGTAAAGTGGTTGCAAGTGGGTAAAGTAGTTAAAAGTGGGTTAGCCCTAAAAGAAGGAAGTTGGGTAAAACAATTAGCACCTATTGAGCACATTGGATATTTCTTTTATGAAATGTTATGTGCATGTATCATTGACATATCTAAAGCAGTGAGTTTGAAGCAGTGACGAGAAGTTGTAAGAGTCAAAGGGTCAAGACTGTGGTTTCTGAACTAGGGTTTTACTGAAGATCCATGAGTCGCAGAACCAAGAGGACATAGGTATCCACAGGATGCAGTGGGACAAAGAACATACATCCACAAGTTTAATTAAGACAAAGTGTGGATCTGTTGTCAAAGATGAAGAAAAGGAATAGCAGATCTATCATCAGTGACAAGTTGTAGAGCTAAGAAGAGGCTATAGGAAGGACTAACCATGAGAAGTTACAACAAATCTATCTTTAGTAACAAAAGGTATGTCATATATTTATATAAAGTAGATATTTGGCGAATTCTTGGGGTATAGTCATGGGAGATACCATGGGCCTTCAGACCCTGATATCTTCGCACATCATTCACACATTCCAATATTTAATATATTATTACCTTGGGCATCCAGACCCTAAAATATTCTCACTTCCTTTCACATGTTCCAATATTTAATATAATATTCCCTTGGGCATTTGGACCCTGAAATATTTGCACTTCTTTTCACACGTTCCAATATTTAATATAATATTACCTTGGACCTTCGAACCCTGATATTTCACTCTCAAATCATGTGCTCCTTTCTCTTTTCTCTGATGGACAAGCTTTGGAAAATAAGTGTTTAATATTATAATATATAACCTTATAATACTTAGGCCATCATACTCCAATCGTGTGTTCCCATCTCTTTTCTCCGACGACCAAACTCCAAAAGGGAAGTGTTTAAAATTATAATATGTATAACCTAATAATAACTCCTTCAAGAGTGTAGAGCGACATGTGCAAAGCATAAATCTTAAAACTAGGAAACTCGGCATGGTTTAATCCTTTACATAGAAGGGGGGAATTTATAGCTTTCCATTTCTTATGCACAAGACATAAATTTGTAGCTTTTAATATATGAATTTCCAACTAGATTATTCAATTATTAAGACATATAAATGGTAACTTTGGAAAATTACCAGTGGTTACCAGTCTTTACCTTCCATGCAAAATTTGTTTAGAAGACATATAATTATATATACATATATATGAACTCATGCAATTTATTTGATTAAATCCTTTTCCAGAACTTTACATTTCTTGGAAATAAAAATCCTCCATGGTAAAACTATGTTTTTACGGGAAATTATTATTCTCCTATTTTTATGCAATTCTTTGTTATTTTCAGGGAATAGTTGCCATCCTCAAATCTTTCCCTTTTGGACATAAATCTAGTCTATAAATCCCGGTAAAAATTATTTTCTTACAAGATACTAATGAAACTTAATTAATCACAATGCATCGAATTCTTAATTTCTTTTTACTTCAAATTAGGAGCTTAAATTTTATTTCTCGTTCTTTTCTTATTATTTAATTTTTAAGATACTCTGCCTCTCTTCAATATTTGGCTTATATTTTTAGGGCCAATCAAATATACGAACTTCTCTCTCTAATTATGTTGTCCAACTGATTTTCTAGTTCAACAGAGTGGCCAAGGCCAACTGTCTGGTCTTCAAGTTTCTATTAGCAATTGCATTCCCCATTATCAATGTGTCCTATGAGGAATTTAGTGGCTTAGTCTTTACTAATAAGTTAGGGTTTTTTTCTCATAGATTATTGTAAGTGACTAGCCAACACTCTTCTCATACTTTGAGTAAAAAAGTATTACTAACAGATTCCCTTTCAAAAAAAAAGATAGGTATAAAGCCAACAATAGAATATTTTTTCCATAACTTATTTCAAATATCACATCCAACAAAATAATTAGAGTGAGAATTCCACTATTTGAATAAAATGAAAAACACTTCAAATAACTAGCACATGAATTCCATAATATTTAATAAACTTGTCATTGCAATACATGACACAGAAAAAACTTATGTGAAATTTAGAAATCAATGGAAACTATTGAAGGGTGTACCATTTTCCACCCAACCATAGGCACAACTGCTCCTGGTGATTTCACAACTGGCCACCCCCTAGCCAGAGTATAATGTCATGAGAGGAATATCTTCTTTTTCTCAACAAATAATAAGGGACAAAGTTTACTCTTCTTCTCCCATAGGAACCTGGGAGCCCAGTATTCAATCCACCAAGAAAGGGGGCCTACTGCGATTGTTCAATTAATCACTCAAATTCTCTACAACCCCATTTATCAACTTGATTTGAAGACATTTCCCAATAGTTCCTATACCTAGAACAATATTTTTCTCAATTCTCTTCAGAACCAAAGAGATTCACACACTCTTCTTCTTCATAATTGGTCCCCAGACCCATTCATGTGTATCCTCTGCCTCTGCCCACAATTTCCCCTTTTTTTCTTGCCTTCTAAAACAAGATTATCTAGGTCAAATCTCCCAATTCGTGGGTCATATCAGAAACTTTGAGATGGGTACTCTTCCCATTCTCTCAATGATTTTGAGGAGGACTTCCCAACCACCAGCTTGACTAGTAATTAAATCCACTATAACAGAGGATTGTTCTAGGTCTGAGCATTTTTACATCCAGCAGAGTACTGACCTGGAAGAGGTCATATCAACCATTATTGGTTCCCATCACTATTCCATTTCATGGAAACATAATATGTATAGGCAACACCTTCAACAATTATTCAACAATTTTCATTTTATTTCATAACAGAATATTCACCTTACCTTCTTTATCAAAGGTTCATCATTTCCCAAAATCCATACATAACATATTTTTCCATAGTCTTTTAGCAATAATATAATTTATATTTGCAAGTTGGGGGAAACGGGGGTATTGCAATCCCCTCCCCCTTAAAGGAACATCGCCTTCGGTGTTCTACCTTTCGCTTTGATATTTATGTACAACAGTGAACAAAAGCGGGTATGCATGTTTCATGACACCCTTCATTTCCCATGTAGCTTCATCTAGACCAAAGTGTTTCCATTGCACCTTGACCTGTGCAATGATTTTGTTCCTGAGTGGGATTTCTTTCCTATCTATTATGAATAGTGGTTATGGTAGGAATTATCCCTTTGGTTCCACTTGGATCACAGACCAGTGAATTATGTGATTATAATCATGTACATATTTCTTCAGTAATGAAACATGGAAAACATTATACGCTTTCATTGTGGGAGGAAGTGTTAATCTATACGCTATAGGTCCCACTCTTTCCAAAATTTCAAAAGGTCCACAAATACGAGGTGTCAGTTTTTCACAAGTTCCCATTCTCAAGGAACTTCTTCTAGGTGTAATTCGGAGATACACATGATCCCCTACTTTGAATTCTTTAGGAGTCTTATTTTTGTCTCCATAAATATTATGTTTGTCTTGAGACACTTTCATATTTTATTTTATATGAGCTACTTGTTGTTCCATTTCTTTTATCTTATCCAACCTGAGTGTAATTTGTTCCACTAGGTTGTCCCAACTGATTAGAATATTGCATTGTCTACCATAGATAGCCTCAAAAGGACTAATTTTCAGTGACTTCTGATAGCCATTGTTGTAGGAAAATTATACTAGTGATAGTCTTCCCATTTCTTGGGTTGATGCATCACACACATCCTTAACA
>JASDQU010191997.1:12901-32865 GCA_032191745.1 Picea mariana
GTTCTCTAGGTTCGAATGATTTTCTAGCAGATGCACCACAAAAGGAGGAGGACACAAAATTTATTTTATCAACTTGTCTCCCATTTTAAGCCAATGGAGTCTTGATCACAATTGACCATCCTTGCTCCGGTGAGCTTCGGCAACTGGCAGAAGGTGTCGAATTTTGGTGGCCCTAGCCTGTCTGTTATTTTTATCTTTGTTCGCTCCCAGAGCGGACTCATGCGGATGTGAATGCCACTTACTAACTTCGGGCTCTGCAGGAAACCTCATGATGAAATAATATATCCATCCAGTTCCAGATAGAAATACCCCTTTCATTCTTGGACTATCGCCCCCTTCCAGTTCAACCATCAAGAGAGACCCTTTCATTTCTGTGAGAACCATCTATCTGGTTGGCCCTGGGGGTGGGGAGATTTATTAGAGAAAACACACACACACACACACACACACACACACACACATATATAACACCATGTAGCCTAAATATCTATTTCATGAAAATATTGGCAATATATGTTGCCTTGCAAATTTATTCTAGTGGGATAAACAGCCTTGCTCAACTTATTAACAACTACCATAATGACATCATTTTATTTGGTTTATTTAGGAAATCACATGATAAATTATATGGATATGGTTTCCCATTTCCATTATGGAATTGGAAAGGACTGCAAAAGCCCTGATGGGTGATTGTTGATGCAAACCCCCACCTCCTCCTGGGGCTCGCGCGACCTCCCGGTCTAGGATCATTCATCTTCAGAGATGAATCATCTCTCAGATCCCTGTTGAATCCCCTATGAATGCACAGAGGCCCTTTAAAACCTCCTTATCTGCAGGTTTGTACAATTCGAAAACCTGTGGGATCCTTATTTTGGCCCCCTTTACCTTTAAAATCAACTTTGGGCTCTAACCCCTTAACGTCGGCCAAAATCACATGTGACTGAGGTATATGGCTGAGTGCCTAAAAAAACACACTACTTCAATGCTCTGGAGCTTTAGTCTTTGGGATTCCTCACAGCATAACACTTCAATACCTCTAAACGTCAAATTGGAGAACACCCGAATAGATATGGGATCAACGGTCTACAATCTACACCAAGATCTACAGCTCACGGAAAACTTCGGGGCTTAGGGAGTTTCCCCTACTCAAACACACCATACTCATGAACTCACGAATTCCAAACTAACAGATCAGACGATGGTCTTTCATCATGCATCAATGGTCTGTTCTAACTCTAGGCTCCATGCTTCGGGAGTTCTCTCACCTCAAACTGCACTTCCTCCCAAATACGTGAACTCTGAATTTTCGAATTTCTCATGGATCAGCGGTCCACACCACCCCAACAGCCAATGGTTGTGACTGACTTCAAAACTCTGAGCTTTAGGAGTTCTTGATCCTAATCAACACCAAACCTCCAAACAGTCAAACGTCGAACTGGCGAAGGGTTTTGATCAATGGTCCAGGCGTCCTCACCAACGAACAGTCGAGATGGACTCTGGACTTCAGGGATTTTTAACCCAAACCAAATCATGCCCAAATTCCTCGGAAGTGCCAAATCTCTGAACCCCTATGATCTGTTGACATGTACATCTGACGCCAATGGTCAAGATCTACTCCGAGATTCTGAGCTTCAGGGTTTTTGAAATCTCTTGCTACAATTTTCTATTTCTCCTAGACTGTCATACTTTTGAACCAAGATTGATCTACAGACACATGGCCCTAATGCCAACGGTCTGGATCTACTCTAGGACTTCAGGCCTTTGGGATTTCTACAACACCTAACTCCTAGATCTCTCGGATGGCTGAACTCCAAATATCTTAATGATCAATGACCTTCGCTTCTCCTCCAGTCAACAACTAGGATCTATTCGGGACTCTGGACTTCAGGGTTTTCTCCTCCTATCAACACAATGACCTAATTATGCCAAAGTGTTGAACTCCTGAACTATGAGATCTACGGCTCACACTACACATGCACAGATATGATGGTTAGGATATGCTTTCCTCTGTCTGTGCACTCTCCTTTGGTCTGGGATTGATTCAATGTCTCAGATATGCTCTTACAACCCATAACGACAATTGTTGTAGCTTCCTCCTTCATTGTTCCACTTCCCTTTGAACTTGGGATATTTGAAGGGGTTCAAAGGCTACGACCTTTGTCTACGTTCACTGTAATTCTCTCCCTCCTGAGATTTTCTGATTTCTCAGGGTTTCAAAGGGACTTGGCCCTTTGCTCCTTCAACAAATCCTTCTTCCCTCTTGGCAGCACAACTCTCTTTCTCCTGAGATTTGTCACTTGAAATACTTGGCTTCTGGCGCACTCCTTGTGCTTTCCTTCTTAAGCTTGGGACTTTGACATTCACCTGCACACTCCTTGTGCTTACTCCCTTGAGCTTTACCAACACTTAAAAAAGTGTTTTCTTTGTGCACTACTTTCACCTCTGCTCTGGACAAACTCACACTATCTCTTCTGAGCTTATCTGAACCTATCAATGGTTCGGCCTCCGCACTCCTTGCACTTACCTTCTCCTCTTTGAATTTTTACACTATGTTGAGTGTAGGTGTACTCCTTTCACTCGCTCTGTGCACTCCTTGCACTATCCTTTCTGAGCTTAAGAATAGTTGTGATGTGCCCACCTAGAACGCTCCTCACAGAAATCCTTATTGATTCCTAGCGCACTCCTTGCATTGGATTTTCAGAGTTATTCAATAACTCTGATGTGCACTCCTTGCACATCCTTGAGATACCAAAAAACGCAGAAAACTACAGACAAAGAATTATATCTATTCCTGCAAAGGAAACATACTTGCACTCATGGCATTCATAAACATACATAGTAAACACATTCAGAAAACACATTCATTCACACATAACACACATAGAGATTCATATGCAGGGAAATATACCTTTGTATTAAAACTAAATGGTCTTTACAATGTGTACAAGACTGGATTGCAACAGAGTCTCAGTTATTTCTCTCATCTCCTCTCCTCTCATTGATTTCTATGGAGGACTTTCCAATCATCGACTTGACTGGTAATTAAATCCTCTAGGACATAGGATTGTTCTAGGTTGATCATTTTTACATCCAACATATTACTAGCCTTATAAGGGTTATTACCTCCTAGGAAGAATATTTGTACTTATGACAGACCAGAGTGGGATGAAATATTTGTTTGACCAACCCAAACTCAATTCTAGGGAAGCTAGGTGGATGGCCTTTCTTAGTGAATTTTATTTTGAAATAAAACACATTAAGGGAAAAGATAATAGGGTGTATGATGTCCTCAGCCGAAGCACGAAAGTAATTCACTTGGCATCTATAAGCACTTGTGAATCATACATCAAGAAAAAGGTTAAAAGTGCACAAGAAATAGATGAGTTTTTCAAAATTGTAAAGGCATACCTAGAGCAAGAGTCGACGAGGTTGAAATATAATTGCTATCAATTGTTGAATGATGGCCTACTAGCTTACAAAGGTCAATTATATATCTAAAATTGTGACAACTTGAAGAATTTCATCATGGATGAACTACATAAAAGACCATATACTGACCATACTGATTTTCCAAAAATGATCACAACCACTAAGAAATTGTTCTATTGGCTAAGAATGAAAAAGGACATAGCTGACTACTTAGATAAATGTTTAGAATGTCAGCAGGTTAAGGTGGAGAACAAGTGATGCAGGAGCATCACTCCAACTCAACAACGCGTCATTAGCCAACGCAACAATGCACTAGGAGGGAGTGGATTCCAAGGAGAGAGAAGCGCCAACTTTCTCATTTTGAGTTTAAATCTCAAATTCAATGTAATTAAATGTTGTAAGGCTTGAGGAAGGTCGAGTCACTGTATTTGTACATGATGCATGTAAAGTCACCTTTAATGGCTAACATGCAGATGATCTAGATCCGATTCAGACTAGATGTCAATTAAATGTAATTTAATGTAAGTAGGTGAGGAAGGCTCGAGAAGCCCCTCTTTTGTAAAAAGATCATTGTATTGAGATTTCAGTATGGAGATTAGAGAATAGGAGAAGCTTATGAGTAGATCAAGAGAAGAGAGGAGAAAATATTTTTGTAGAAGGCAAGAAAAAATAGGAAAATCTTGGGTAGAGGGAGAGGATGCACACAAATGGGTATGGGGACCAATTTTGAAGAAGAAGAGCATGTGAAGCTCTCTGGTTCTGAAGAGAACTAGGAAAACATATTTTTCTTGGTACAAGAATTGCTAGGAAATGTCTTCAAATCAAGTTGATAAACGAGGTTATAAATAATTTGAGTGATTGAGTGAGCAATCACAGTAGGCCCCCTTTCTTGGTGGATTGAAGACTGGGTTGCCAGGTTCATGTGGGAGAAGGAGAGTAACCTTCATACCTTGTTGTTTTCTGAGCAAAAGAAGAGATTCCTCTCATGGAATCATACTCTAGCTAGGGGGTGGCCATCTGTGAAATCACCAAGAGAAGTTGTGCCTATGGTTGGGTGGAAAGTGGTACACCCTTCAACAGTTTCCAACGATTTCTAAATTTCAGATAAGTGTTTTCTGTGTCCTGTATTTCCATGACAAGTTTGTTAAATATTATGGAATTCATGCACTAGTTATTTCAAAATTTTGTCATTTTATTCAAATAGTGGAATTGTCACTCTAATTATTTGGTTGGCTATGAAATTTGAAATAAGATCTAGAAAACATATTATGTTGTTGGCTTTCTATCTGTATTTGTTTTGAAAGGGAAGTTGTTAGTAATCATTTGTCATTCAAAGTATGATCAGAGTGTTGGATGGTCACTTACATTAATCTATGATAACAAATCCTTAACTTATTAGTAAATACTAAACCACTAAAGTCCTCATAGGACACCTTGGTAATAGGGAATGCAATTGTTGATAGAAACTTGAAGACCGGTCAACTGGCCTTAGCTACTCTGTTGGCATGGGAAATCTGCTAGACAACAGAATTAGAGAGAGAAGTTCAAATCTTTTATTGGCCCTAAAAAGATAAACCAAATATTGAAGAGAGGCATAGTATATTAAAAATTAAATAATAGGAAAAGAAGAAGTAATAAAATTTAAGCTCCTAATTTGAAATAAAAAGAAATTAAGAATTGGACGCATTGTGATTAATAAGTTTCATTAGTTTCACGTAAGAAAGGAATTTTTACCAGGATTTATATACTAGATTTATGTCCAAAAGGGAAATATTTGAGGATAGTAACTATTCCCTAAAAATAGCAAAGAATTACATAAAATATGAGAATAGTAAAGTCTGGTAAAAATGTAGTTTTACCATGGAAGATTTTTATTTCCAAGAAATGTAAAGTTCTGGAAAAGGATTTAATTAAATAAATTGAATGAGATTATATATATGTATATATAATTATATGTCTTCTGAACAAATTTTACATGGAATATAAATACTAGTAACCCATAGTAAATTTCCAAAGTTACCATTTAAATGTCTTAATAATTGAATAATCTGGTTGGAAATTCATATATTAAAAGCTACTAATTCATGTCTTGTGTGTGAGAAATGGGAAGCTAGAAATTTCCTCCCTTCTGTGCAAAGGAATAAACCGTGCCAAGTTTCTTATTTTTAATATTTATGCTCTCCACTTCTAAAGGATTTGTTATAAGGTTATATATATTATAATATTAAACACTTGAGTTTTTCGTCGGAGAAAAGAGATGGGAACGCATGATTGGAGTGCGATGGACTAAGTATTATAAGGTTATATATCACAATATTAAACACTTCCCTTTCAGATCTTGTCTATCAGAGAAAAGAGAAAAGAAAACATGATTTGAGTGCGAAATATCGGGGTCCAAAGGTCCAAGGTAATATTATATTAAATATTGGAATGTGCAAAAGGAAGTGTGAATATTCGGGGTCCGAAGGCCCAAGGTAATATTATATTAAATATTGTAATGTGTGAAAGGAAGTTTGAATATTTTGGGGTATGAAGTCGCAAGGTAATATTATATTAAATATTGGAATGTGTGAATGATGTGTGAAGATCTCGGGGTTCGAAGGCCCATAATATTATTGTATTAAATATTGGAATGTATGAATGATGTGCAAAGTTTCAGAGTCTGAAAGTCTGAGGTATTGCATGGTATATTTGAGGTCTGAAATCCCCACGTACTATATATATATATATATATATATATATATATATATAGATAGATAGTAAAGTGCCCCCTAGGATTATCTGACATCGGAGGTCGAGCTTTGGAGGTATAAGTACAAGGGTTCACATGGAAAGTTATAAGGGGTCTGGTGATTTATATATATTAATCAAGGTTAATAAACCTAAGTGTAATATAGTCTAATTAATTATATTATAATATAATATAATTTATTATAATTATATTTTAATATAATCAATTAGATTATATAATAAGATAATCATTTTAAGAGTTATATCTAATTAACACCTAAAACCATTTCGAGACATGGATTCCTTACGTAAAAGAAAGAATAATTTCTTGATGTTACCGAGATAGTAAATTAAACTAAGGAAAAATGGAATAATACATGGTATTTTAAATTATATAAGGATTGATTAACACTAATAAGGATTAAATAAACAAGGTATTAAAAGTGGGATTTTAATAATTAAATCCAATAAAGTTATTAAGAATCACCAGGTGTTAGCACCTGGTTGGGAAAGTCATTGTACCCTATGGTGACATGGCGTGTTGTGGTGGGTCTACGTGTCAAGTAATGATTGTGCCACGTGTCATGATGATTTGGAATTTGGAGGGGGAAATACAAGAGGTGATGTGAATTCCATGTGTCACATCAAGATACAGGTACACGGTGGCAGCATTGAACAAGATGACAAACGTGTGGACAAATCTCCATATTTGTTCGAAGTTACTACCATCGGGGTGTCAGGGTGTAGGGTTGTTGGAGCATTCTAACACGAAGAACTCCGATAGGATATCTGGTTCATCGATCAATGAGTAGATATTCAAGGGCCCCATGTAAGCTAAGTGTCGCAGGAGTGTGAGAAGGGTCGTTAACTGTTGTGCGAGTTGGCGACTCTGAAGAAATTAGATTTGTTGATTTCCCAACCCCAAAGTTCATTGGATCTATAGGTTAGATCTGTCAGAGTGTGTGTGGTCGGAGGGAGCCTTTCGAAGTGTATTCTGTGATAGAAATATGCTAACCCTGATGGGAAAACTCCGATGAAGACGAAAATCTCTGAAACATCGAGCTATGGAGTCATATGGGTTATGTGGTAGGTGCCATGTCAGTGCCATGTCGGATGGCAGGAGTGGCAAGGAACTATATGGTTTCCACGTGGTACTAAAGATGAACTCAATGAATTAAAGTTCGGAAGCTGTTGGGTTACAAAAAAGGTATAAATATCTTCCTTTTTCCCACAGTTCATGATATGATTTTGATTGATTCTTTAGATAGCTAGGGATAAATAGGAAAGAACATGATTAATATGTCTCTTAGGGTTGTTATTGAAGTTTTATTAAATAGATTCTAAATTACGATTGGAATGGTTTCATTTTGTTGCAGAATTGGATAAATAACTGTCAAAGATAACCAAAGAGATCTTGGCTATGTGCAAGCTATTGGAGGTTGAAGACTTTTTAGGCGCAAAGAAGTTTTGAAGATAATGCATTTTCTATATTGTAACTTTGGAATAGTAAAGAAATCCTGAGGATCTTTTGATCCTCAGGATAACTTGATTTACCCAGATTATTGTAATATATAAGAGGGTAATAGATCCATAAAAAAGGAAGGAAAAAAACGCATTCAAGTATTTAGATTCAGAATTACTCTGGGCAAGCAGTTTTTGTAAATGTTTCACTAGCTATGGAATCAATGAAAGTTTTGAGTGTTTCTACCATTTCTGTGTTCTGAGTTTCTCGTAGCAGTACTTCTAAATACCGAGGGCCCAGTCTGAAGGAGCTACTGTCTCGTTCTGTAATTGTATTAGTTTGAAGTTTGATTTCTATTTTGTGATTCGGATCTCTTTTACAATAGCCAAGGATAAATGCATAACTGTGTTAATGATTTTATGATTGTTTGCGTATAGAAGATAGACATTTCCCTCAAGTATTAATGATTGTCGTTACTATTTCCATTTCTGAAATTTTTGCTTGATAGTTCCTCATATTTTCATCCGTGTTGTTCCTTTTCCTTAGATTTATGATTGTTGTTCCTTTCGGTTAAAGTTACAATAGTTGTTCCTTTCGGTAAACGTTACAATAGTTGTTCCTTTTGGTAAAAGTTACATTAGTTGTCCCTTCCAACTAGATTACAATTATTGTTTCTTTTTTGTAGATAGAGTAATTCGTTATTTCCTTTCCAGTAATCAGAATTCATAATTGATAGTTAATTCTGCAAGTTCTTACTTAGATTCAATTACTGCTTTTTAGTTAAGAGAATTCAATAGATTGATTAGTTCCTTTCCACTTTATAGTATCTTAGTAATTAGATTTCAATTCCATCTTTGGTGAACGTTTGAGGAACTTGATTGTTGATGAACTCGGATTTGGTTTAGCTACATGATTTTAGGCTACTTGCATAGACTTTGTTGATATTCTTGAGATAAAAGACGAATCTCCGGGTTGATAAATTAATGTTAAACTAAGGTTGTTTTTAGGACATCTTTAGACACCAACATTTTGGTGTCGTTTCCAGGGAGAATGTCAAAGGTAGCATAGGTTGTTTCTCTGGAGGATCAGGTATTGAAGACAGAAGGTAAGAACCTACGCAATCAATAAGTAAAATGCGTATGCCAACGCTTACCTCCAGTTGACACTTAAGAGGCTTCGTAGGTGTTTTATTTTGTTGAAATTTATTTTGTTGTTGTGTGAAGTGTGTATGACTAGAAAGAAGGATCTTGAAAAACCAAAACCCCCACCAAAAATTACCAAAACCCAGGGTTCAGTGATCCCTGGAAGAAACACTTTCATAGACGAAATCATCAAAAAGGGTGAATCTCAAGCTTCGGTTGGACCTAGGAAAGGACCCACCCGAATCCCTCAGGAAGTAGTTTCACCAACTACGACCCACGCTGAGATTCATAGCTGAGCTAAAAGGACTGAGCAGAGCTTTCAGAATACATATCTCCCACCGCTCAACCCCTTAGAAGAGGGAAGCTCTAATAATCTGGAGCAGAGAATAGGAGAAACTAATGGGGTTGCCAAGGCAGACCCACCATCACCACCTGACCCTGAGTCTCCTATGAAAGAAGAAGGCATATTCGAAATCCCAGATAAAGGGAGTGCAATCAAATTCCCTGGAGGACCAAATAATCAACTATTTCAAATAGAATACCCAAATCAAGAACCTCCTGAAAATTTTTGGCACATTTTCGATCAAATGGCACAACCAGATCAACAACAACCCCAAACCTCCACGCTGGAGTATCCAATAGTTGACCCAATTTCCAATGCCCCCATGAAAGCAATCCCCTTACAAAACCTGCCAACCTTCCATGGATTGATTTCAAAAGACCCAGATGCATTCCTATTTGAATTTGATGTCCTATGTAGAGGGTATGATTACACCTATGAACCCCAAAAATTAAAACTATTCCCCTCTACCTTGAAGGGAGAAGCTCTACACTGGTTCATGGGATTGGGAGGTGGAACCATCAATTCATGGGACCAGATGAAACAAACCTTCTTGTTAAAATATCAGGATTATTGCATAACCAGAGATCTAAAAGATGAAATCTTTCAAATGACTGCAAAAGGAAATGAATCATTAGAAGAATATGTCGAAATATTTCAGTATAATTTGCAAAGATCACCCTATGGTACATTACCAAGTGAAGTACTCAAAGAAAATCTGATTAAAGGCATGAAAGATGAATTGGTAGAAACATTGAATTTAATGGGGAAAGGTGACATTTATCAAGAAACTTATGAAGACATTGTTCTATTGTGTATCAAGTGCTCACGAGGAAGTACACGGACTAGGTCAGGAATGCGGACGTCCCTCACAAGAAACAACAATATCACCAGTGGGGATGTTACGCGAGCTGAAGTTGGTAATCTCCTAGAAAAAATTAAAACAGATATTTTGAGCACTCTGACTACACAATTGGATGTATTGTAGGCCAAACAAAAAAAGGTAGAAGCAGAGCGGACCTTGGCTATATTTTTCCACACGTGCAGAAAGAAACATGGTCCAAGGGAATGCCCCTTAGATATAGTTCGGGTTTGCACTATTTGTGCCAAGGATCATGACACAGATAAATGCCCATCACTCCCTGGATTGAAGGTTGTATTCAAAGAAGCAGAAGAGGAAACAGAACCATTATATCTGATGGCTCAGCACCGTCAGTGGCAGTCTCGGCCTCAAAATACATTACAGGACCCTTCCTCTTTCTTTCCTGGACAGTATAATCAACAGCATAATTTTGGAAGTACATGGCAGGGTCATCCATTTACTAATGATAACTAGCAGCCCCAGCAGTGCCCACCTACAATTCCCACCTGGCCAAACCAGCCCGCCACAAACCCCAACTGGAAAAATCAACCAACTACAAGTTCCAATTGGCCCAATTCACAATACCCAACCTCATCCTGGCAAAATTCGAATAATACCTACCCTCCATAATGGCCTAACTCGACTACCCAAAACCCAAATTGGAACCAAAATTGGCAGCGCCCATGGGGATGAATAACCAACCTATGGGGATGGCCTCTCAAATCCAACCCTCATTACAAACTCCACTCCCATTGCCCCAATCACAATTGTGCCCTCAATTACCTGCCCAACCCCACCCAAATCCCAATAACAGACCAGCTCAGCTCGTCCAGATTATGGAAAGTGGAGAAGGGGAAATCAATCCAGTAGGATGCAATGAACTTCGGTTAAGATTGGGGCACATAATCTCCCCCAAACAAAATGGTGTTCCCCAAGAACAGGGGAATGAAAAACAACCAGCAATAACACCCTCAATTGTGGTAATAAAAGAAGAAATCGAGCAAGGGGGGAACACTGTCGAATCACAAGACTCTGATAAGGATGCAATTCCCTCCCCTCCATTCCCCGAAAGATTGATGATAGCAAAACCCACTGTATATCCTGACTTCGACATTGTAGGGGAACTTAAGAATTTATACATCAAAATTCCACTCCTGCAAGCCCTGCAAGACATACCGATCTATGCAAAGACAATCAAGGAGCTATGTGGGAGGAAGCCCATCAGAAAAATCAAAAATTCATCATCAATAGTTCATGTAGTGGGAGCCTTATTTGATCTAATTTTGGGTAGACAAACACCAGTCAAATATGCAGATCCAGGGAACCCCATAGTAATAGTTCAGATTCAGGGTTGTTCCTTTCCAAATACCCTAGTTGATTTAGGGGCGGCCATCAATATTCTAACTATGGAAACCTGCAATGCCCTGGGTCTTGACACTTTCAACCCAACCCCGATTATGTTGTAATTGGTCGATCGATCAGTGGTCAAACCACTAGGCACACTACATAATATAGCCATTTCAGTTGATTCTTGGGAATATCTCGCAGATTTTCTCATCATCAACCCAAGAAGTGGACTTGAAAGGCATCCATTGATATTGGGAAAACCATGGCTTGCGACTGATGTGTACATAGGCTACCAATCAGGTATAATGACAATTGCTAGAGGAGGGGTTACAAGGAATCTCATCTTATATCCTCCAGCCAAACCTAGTCCAACGATCGTACACCCACAATTGCCACCACCACAATATCCAGAGAAGGATCTGCATGCCCCACTCACAATGGAAGAATCCCTCAAGCTCAAGAATCAGCTAGAGGATGATGTAATCAGTGGGTTTATTAACAACCCAACCATTTTAAGTAACCCAACATGCCAGATGCTCCAAGTTGTTCTAGACTGTGAAGCACAGGGAGACTCGCTCGAAGATTTAATGGAACAACAAATTCTGACTACCGTTGTTCACAACAGCAAATCCGTTGAGATCGCACCAGGGAAGTCTCTGAACATTCATTCCAACCTAGAAGAGCAACAACAACAAAAGCTAATCCAAACCCTCTCTAAATACCAACAAGCTTTTGCCTGGGAGTACTCTAATATGAAAGGTATTGATCCACAACTCTGCACACACCACATTTATATTGAGAAATATGTCTGAGCTATCCGACAACTGCAAAGAAGACTGAACCCCCACCTCAGAGATATTGTTAAAGAAGAGCTACAAAAGTTGTTGGACATAGATTTTATATACCCTATCTCAGATAGTCGATGGGTTTCCCCATTAGTCATCGTCCCAAAAAAAAATGGGAAGTGGAAAATCTGTGTTTATTACAGGGAGCTAAACAAAGCTACTCAAAAACACCATTTTCCATTACCCTTCATCGATCAGGTCCTGGATACCTTGGCAGGGAAGAAATTCTTCTCTTTCCTAGATGGTTTTAGCGGATATAATCAGATCCATATTATCCTATAAGATCAGGATAAAACGACATTCACATGTCCCTGGGGTACCTTTGCCTACAAAGTATTTCCCTTCAGACTTTGTAACGCTCCAGCTACATTCCAAAGGGCCATTATGAGAATATTCAGTGATCTGATTAGCAAAGGTCTTGAAGTCTACATGGATGATTTCACCCCATACGGCGACGACTTCAATCAAGCCTTGAATAATCTGGAGAATGGATTGGAATGGTGCATTGCTACCAGGTTATGTTTAAGTCACGAAAAATGTCACATGATGATGACAGAAAGTGTGGTATTAGGGAATTACATTTTTGCAGATGGAATTAGAGTAGACCCAACAAAAATTGAGGTAATCCTTAATCTACCTACTCCACACACACAAACTGAGGTACATAGTTTCCTTGGTGCTTCAGGATACTATTGTTGATTTATGCCAAATTTTTCAAAAACCGTTGTGCCCTTACATGCTTTGACAGGTAATATAGAATTTCAATGGTCTAACAAATGTGATGTGGCTTTTGCAGGACTCAAGAAACTGATCTCAACAGCGCCAGTGTTGAGAGGACCAAATTGGAAAATACCATTTCAAATTTTTGTCGATGCCTTAGACATTGCCATAGGTGTTGTTCTTAGACAGGAAGAAGAAAAGAAACCCTATACCATTTATTTCATTAGCAAGAATCTAACTCCAGCTGAACTTAATTATACAGTAACAAAGAAAGATTTTTTAGTTGTTATACATGCCATCAATAAATTTCATCATTATATAACAGGCTATCCAGTTATCTTGTATATTGATCATTCAGCCATTAGATATCTAGATAATAAACCAATTACTAATGGACGGGTCACTCGATGGTTATTATTATTGCAGGAATTTGATATCACCATCAAAGATCGACCCGGGAGAGAAAATCTTGTCGCAAACTTCCTGTCCCGCATCCCAAAAACAGATGACTCATTAACAATTGAGGACCAATTCTCAGATGAGCATATGTTTGTTGTCGACAGAAAACCACCTTGGTACATTGATGTAGCAAACTATCTAGTAGTGGGAATATTACTAACACATTTATCATCAAAGGAAAGACAACTAATCATCCAACTTAGTGCATGATTCACTTGGATCAGTGGATATCTTTTCCACATAGGAGTTGATCTCTAGATCTGGCGATGTGTATGACAGGACGAAATCTATGATACTGAAATCAGGACATGACGAGCCCTGTGGGGGGGGATTTTGCAGACCACGGGACTGGACACAAAATCTTATAGATGGGCTATTATTGGCCCTCAATATTCATATATGCCAATAAATATGTTCAGACATGCGATAGCTGTCAGCGAAAGGGGAAACCAGGTCAGGCTGATGAAATTCCCTTGAAAACACAAGTAGGCGTAGAACCATTTGAAAGATGGGCACTAGACTTCATCGGCCCCTTTAATCCAAAGTCAAATCAAAAGGCCTATATTCTTGTTGCAATGGACTACATGACCAAATGGATAGAGGCGGAAGCTTTACCAAATGCAACAGAAGAAGTAGTCATAAAATTCCTTTTCAAATTGTTTGTACGGTATGGACTACCCAGAGAAATAATTACTGATGGAGGGTCACAATTTACAGGCCACAGAATCACCGCCACCCTGGACAGCTATCACATTAAGCATAGAGTTTCTTCTCCATACCACCCACAGGAAAACAAGCAAGTAGAAAGCACCAATAAGGTCCTAGAGGCAATCCTGACGAAGACTGTCTCAACAAACCGACAGAATTGGGCGACTGAGCTCCCAAATGCCCTATGGGATTATCATACAACTTGGCGCAACACCATTGACTACTCTCCTTACCATCTAGTCTATGGTAAAGAACCCATCTTCCCAATCGAATTCAAGATCAAGACCCTAAGAATGGCCCAGGAAATTGGACTAAATCTTAAAGAAGCACATAAACTACGCCTTCAGCAACTCAATGAATAGGATGAAGCACGTTTGTCTATTGTGGAGCGCACAGCTGTTATCCAGCGATAGAGAGCAACCTGGCATGACAAGCATATCAAGAAGAAATCATTCAAGAAAGGCGACTGGGCGCTCCTCTATGATTCCAGATTTTAGGACTTTCCTGGGAAATTACAGACACGATGGCTAGGGTCGTATGAAATTAATGGATTCCATGATAATGGCATGGTTACTTTGAGCACCATCAATGGGTCTGGATCACCCTTTCTAGTCAATGGACACCAGCTGCGACTTTACCACCAGCCACCTTCAAAAGATTCTTTCTATCAAGAAGTAAGTAAAGACCCTACGGTGCAGATTTTGGCTAGCTGGGAAGGTAACCCAGCCACCCCAACTCCATAAATGATGTATTTTGTTTATACTGTACATATTTTTCCAACTGAGTGGTTAGTTTTTCTTTGTTTTATAAAAATTCATCTAGGAAACAAGAATCATGACAGATAACTACAATTAGCACCTTTTTTTGTTCCATACTCCCATTTTGTCTTATCACACAAACTCTGTCTTTTACATGTTCATGACAATTCTTTTCCCTTTTCGTGTGCCTGATGTTCCTTCTTGAATGAAACAACTGTTATTCCTTTTCACGCAACTGTTGTTCCTTTTCGTGCAACTGATGTTCCTTTTCGTGTGCCTACTATTCCTTTTTGAATGGAACAACTATTGTTCCTTTTTCGCGTGCCTGCTGCTCCTTTCGAACGGAACAATTGTTGTTCCTTTCCGCGTGCCTGTTGTTCCTTTTTGAACGGAACAACTGTTGTTCCTTTCTCACGCACCTGTTGTTCCTTTTTTTTTAATGGAACAATTGTTGTTCCTTTTCGCATGATTGTCGTTCCCTTATTTACTATTCAAATGCTAGCCATTCCTCCGTAAGTGCGGCTTTCATCAAATAATTTTCACCAGCATTGTTTCTAATCATCATTACAACGATCTGTCATTATTTTTTGGATGGTCCCTCACACCTTATCAAAAAAAAAAAAATCATGGAATAATCTCTCCGAAATATCTTAAACCTCGTTCATAATCGATCACCACCATAAGTTGTTTCTTTCCCTTATATATACAAATATACCTGAATGATATTCTGCCTCTATATTATAAGGAGTATTCAGCACACTTTTACTTGGAATCTTTACACTTCCTCATACCATCCCTTACTCCTAAGGAGTAGATGATTCTACCTTAAAATATATATATATATATATATATATATATATATTATAATAAAATTTTCCCATAAAGAACGGGAGGTCTCATCACGAGCCAACCTACCACGATCATAGGATACTAACGTAAGTGACATTCCCACTATGGCTACCACACCAGGATAATGGCCTTTGACACTTTCTTTTGTCAAAGGACAAGAAGTCTCATCACGAGTTGGCTTGTTCACTTAAGTTACAATCTAGTGAGTAGCATTATCATCATCTGGCTACCAAACCAGGATAATGGTCTTCTTGGGAAAAGACAATTCAAATATTTATTAAGAAAAGATACAAACAAATTAAGATACACAATAAAAACCTTTTTCATAAAGAACGGGGGGTCTCATCACGAGCCAACCTACCACGATCATAGAATACTAACGTAAGTGACATTCCCACTATGGCTACCACACCAGGGCAATGGCCTTTGACATTTTCTTTTGTCAAAGGACAAGAGGTCTCATCATGAGCTGGCTTGTTCACTTAAGTTATAATCTAGTGAGTGGCATTATCATCATCTAGCTACCAAACCAAGATAATGGTCTTTTTGAAAAAAGATGATTCGCATGTGTATTAAGGATACAGGCTCATCTAAGGGTTAAAAGGCAACCCTGCCAAGGTTATAGACGCTTGCGGGCAGCAGCGGCTCTGCCTGTGGTATGGAAGATTATCTCAAAATACCAAGTTTTTGCATGTCTCTAGATCTCCTTTACTCAAATAATGAGGCTATCATATCAGTTATACTCAATCACCCAGAAAAGTAACAATATTATGCTATGTGGAATATAAAAAAAATGAACAGATTTAATTTATTTTTGATTGATATATCCATAAATCATTTTTTTTGAACATAGGTGTAATAAATTTACAAATTCCACACATCAAACAAACTATCGTTTAAATGATTTTTGGTGGCATGTGTTTTTTTTTTTTTGAAAATTATATATGATTAGTCCCTATCGACGGCGGCAACGGAATCATTACCTCTCACCCGAAAATACCCGCACTCACTACTTCCACCTACACTGACGGTCGAGGACGACCTCTACATTAATGAGGGGGGATGTTCGGCACACTTCCCGACTAGATGTAATGATTGTAATAAATACGAAACCCACGTCTTTATACATTCGATGTCGCTGATATTTTCTATTTTTGGTATCTGCTTCTCCAAAGATGGTCTAACCAAATTTGTAAACAGGAACGACAGTCGTTCTTTCTTTTTCACAGAAATACGGATGGTAGAAGTGTCCGTAGAGAGCCAACATTACTTCGGGTTACAGAACAGGCAAGAGAAATCCTACATCGCCTAGGGTGGACCGAGTATTTCAGTCGCTTGCAAGGATATGACACAAACGTCATGCTTGAATTCTTTCAAAACCTGCAAGGAGAAATCTCTACGGTGTAAGCCATACAAATCTCAGTTACCCCAGAAATCGTAGCAGAAGTCACAGGCCTCCCTAACAAAGGCATTCAATGGACAGGGAAATACACGAAGCTGAGGGAAGCTGTGGAATATTTCACAGAACCTGGGGAAGAATTGGATAAAAAAGGAAAGGGACTTAATCTCAATGCCCTCAGTGAACCATGGAAGGAACTGGCGGGGATAGTTCAGCGGTACATCACCTACGATGGATGATACAATGTAATTTGACCTCGCCATCTCAAATTGTTGGCATCCTTGAAGCAACGGTTAGTACTTAATCTACCTTTCTTCCTGAATACCATACTACATGAAGTTTCCTTAAGAACACAAAAGTCCAAGGATCCTGTTACTGTTATCAGCCACCACAGATTAGTTAAAATAATAATGGATAAAGCATTAAGTCAAACTGAGTTGACTTGGGAGAATCTGATTGAGGCCAATAGACCTCCACAACTAGATTCAGTGACTACCACCCAAAGAGAAATTCCACTACCTCAAACCGAAGTTGAAGCAAACCCTGCTCAAATCACTGAGGCCCAGACCTCACAGACACAAGAATTAACAAAAAGGAAGAAGAGAACAATGCCTGCTCCTAGATCCCCCCCTACGACAAGGAAGAAAAGAAGACAAACTCAGGAAACAACTGAAGCAATTCAAGATGCAACAGAGCACCCTGAAGAACTTCAGAATTTCATAGAACAACCTCTATAGGAAAATGTTCAAGCAATTGAGCAAGCAGAGCAGACGGCACAAAAGGATGATCAAGGAGACACCCAACCTACAGTAGAGCACCTGAAAGGACACTCTTTGAAGAGCTATGAGATAGAAATAGCTCAGGTTTTGGGGAACTTAGGAACCTTAACTGACAGAGATGAAAATAATCTAGAAAAATACCCAGAACTAGCCTCCTCTTCAAAACCAGCCGAAGACTTTCCTGATATCGAAATGTCTTTTCGAGATGACACAGCACAGGAGGAATTTCTTTTTGAAATGAGAGACCCTCTTGGACAACCAGAGCACTTGGAAGGAACAGAGGGACAACCATATGCTGGTCGGAATGAAGAAGACCTCGAGATTATCAACAAAGACCTCGGAATGAAGAAGACCTCGAGAAGAAAACAAATTGTTGAAGAAAAAGGATAAGAGGGCCGAGGTATTAAAGAAGAAGGTGGGAAAACTCAAGGAGATTATCAAGAAATTGAGGAAATAGTTATAACTAGCAGACAAGATCCACAGAAGAAAGAAAAACAAAAGGGGCAGAATGCAAGGAAGAAACCCTCTTCCTAAGAAAGCAGTTAGTACAAATTTTGTAGGAATACAGACAGACCCTGAGGAATTAGTGGTAGAAGAAGCAGTAGTTCGGGATGAAAATGTAATTCTTGTAGAAACACAAGAGATGGTTGATGCTGAGATACAGACAGACACTCCGATTTTAGAGGAAACAGCTCAACTCTTTGAGCAGAATGCTACTATTAGGATACTGGAGGAAGAACTACAGCAGTCTCAACAAAACCTGATTCAAAACAGAGGCGAATTACTGACTATAACAGAGCAGTCCCAGGAACAGAGTACTATCATGAATAGATTGGAAGCAGAGCTTGCATAGACCCATCAAGCATTAACTCAATCTAGGGAAGAGATGAGCGCTATGGAAGAATACCAAGCATCTCAATCGCAAGCATAGATTGTCACCATCAATAGACTAAAAGTAGAACTTACACAAGCCCAGCAAGCATTGGTCCAACACCAAAATGGAATGGTAACTAGGATTGAATATCAAAGGGTTGTTAAAGAATTGAAGGACATGACAGAAAAAGAGGGTGAGACCTATGCTACGCTCACCAGAGCCCAAGAGAAGATCAAAAAGGTGCAAACCCAATTGGAAAAAGCTTTGGAGCAAATCAAACACATCTCTGATGTCTACTCTGATGCCATCAATTGTAGAGCCCCTGCCACTAATTATGTTTTATTCTTGCTGGAACGATATTTATTGTTGAGAGTGAAGGCCATTAGAGCAGGTAAACCCATTTCATTTTCCATTGTAACAGAATTTATTTCATGTTTCAGAGATCAGGAAGAGAAGGTACAATACCTTCTGTGTGAATTATATTTCCACAATTTCATTTTGGAAGAAGTTAGAGGAGACAACCCTGGTCCCTTCATAGGGGACATACAGTTCCAGGTATTCCTGTCCTTTACTAGGAACCAGGTTAGATGGGGTAAGGCTCACAAAATGTTCATAAAAAGGGAAACTGGTTTAGATCTTTGGATTAGAGGAGAGCCTCCAAAATCCTTCCCAGCCATCATGTGACATAAGACCTTCATGAAAAGGGCGGGGGTTGTGAACTCATTGGCTCCTATCCATTTACAGGTCATTTGTTTAGGTATCACATGTTTTAGAGAACTCAAGGAAGAATCTCTTGCTGCTTCCAAGCTAAGATGGGATGCATCCTTCGATGAGGTTAAAAATAGAGAGCCCTTTGGATTTAGGAATTTCTTTGCAGCAACCTTTAGAGTGGAAAGGTATTCTAGACTACTCCAGGAGGAAGGGCATGTTTGGATGGGATGCAGGTATAACCCCCCTCTCCTCTAGTTTCCTCCAGAAACTTACCATAGGGATTATCAAATTAATAAAAAGAGACAGGACATCGCTTTTGACGAAATCAAAAGAAACAATGATTTTAGGAAACCTGGTGAACCAACTTTTCCTCCATACAGTATAAATGCTTTACATGTAAGATTCCAGCTTGCATGAGGATGTTAAGAACCAAACATCAATATAGCATAGAAAAACCTCAGGAAAAGTACTCAACGCCTAGAAAAAGAGATAATTTCAGATAATAAGCCTCTTCGAGGGGGCAACCTCCTTTTACCCCACTTAAATGTTC
>JASDQU010191998.1:28648-42593 GCA_032191745.1 Picea mariana
AGTATGAGAGGCACCTCCCCAGCAAGAAAATACAGGTTCGGATCAGCCTCGCTCCGCTGGAAGCCCATCTCCCTCAAGTAGTTGTCTATCCTCGAGTACGATGCCCGAGGTGCCTGCTTGAGACCATACAAGGCTCTCCTCAGTCTACACACATGCGTCTCTCTGCTTCCTACAAATCCCTCTAGTTGCTCAACATATACCTATTCCTCAACAACTTCGTTAAGGAAAGTAGTCTTCACGTCCATTTGGTGAACGCGCCAGCCCTTTTCTGTTGCCAGCGATATGACTGCTCGGATCGAGGAATACCTAGCCACCAGGGCGAAAGTCTCCTCATAATAAACTCCCTCTCGTTGTGAAAACCCCTTGGCCACGAAGCGGGCTTTGTACTTGTCCACGCTTCCATCTGTTGCATGCTTGACCTTGTAGATCCACTTGGATCCAACCACCTTCTTGCCTTCTAGCTTGGGCACCACCTCCCATACATCATTCTTCATAATGGAGGCATATTCCTCCATCATGGCCTCCTACCACACTCCATGTTGTGCAGCCTGCTCATAAGTGGAAGGCTCTGCATCAATGAGTTGTGTCATTAACGCCATGTACCCAAATCCCTCTGGTGGTTTACTTCGTCTGAAATCTCTCTTTGGAAGTCCTGCCAACCTGGAATCACTGACTGTGGACTTATACCACTTAGGTCGTGGCCTAGTATTCTACTCCTGTGGAACTGCATCACGCTGCTCCTCCTCCTCATTATCTCGCTCCTGATGATCCTGTCCAACTGTCTCCTTCTCAACGCTTGTACCTATACCTGTATCAGTACCTTGTGTCTGACTCTGTGATCCAGTGCTCTGACTCTGTGCCTCCTCAGGCTTGACTCCCAAATCCTGTCCCTGCTGGTCCTGTGCCTGCAAGTCTTTAGACCTACTCAATGCACGCTCCTCCTCAAACTTTACATCCCTACACGCTATGATCTTCCTGCATGCTGGCACAAAGATCTTGTATGCTTTGGAAAGCCTCGCTATATCCAACAAGCAACCTCTTATTTGTTGTGGGTTCCAGCTTTGTCTTCTTCTCCGAAGGGACATGACAGTAACATACGCTCCCCTAGATGCGAAGCTGACTCACATCTGGTTTGGTACCTGTAAATACCTCCTCAGGTGTCAATTTCCCCAAAATTGTGTGGGGACTCCTGTTCTGAATACAAACAGCCGTGCGACTAGCCTCTGCCCATAAAAACAATGGCAAACCCTGATCATGTATCATCACCCGTGTTGCTCTGACTATGGTCCTGTTCTTTCTCTCGGCCACTCCATTCGATTGAGGATTGTAAGGAACAGTGAGTTCCTTCTTGATCCCCATTGCTGCGCAATAATCCAGAAACTCCTTGGAGGTGTACTCACCCCCATTGTCGGATCTCAACACCCAAATCTTCCTGCCAGTCTGGTTCTCAACCAGAGCTCTGAACTCTTGAAATTTGTCGAAGACTTCATCCTTAGCCTTTAGGAAGTATATCCATGTTTTCCTGGAGTAGTCATCAATGAATAGAAAAAAGTATTTGAAGCCACTCACTAACTCCACGCTCTTTGGACCACATACGTCATAATGTATCAAGTCCAATACTCCCTTGGACCTGTGCTCACTCGGTGGAAATGGTCTCCACGCATACTTGCCCATCGCACAACCCTTGCAAGGGTCATGCCTCTCTATTATGAACTTAGGCAACCCGTTGACTTCCTGTCTTAAGTGGCCCAACGCACCAAAGTGTATGTGCGCCATCCTCCTGTGCCACAACTCTCCCATGTTTGTGGTAGTACTGACTAATGCTCTCCCTGGCTGAAATTGAAGCTTGTACACCTTCTCTTCTCGAACCCCAATCATCCTGTCCATCTTCTCACTTAACCCTGTTGGCCTAACGAACACCCCTCCCTTACAGAAGCTGACCTCGTACCCTTTATCCTCAAGAGTAGAGACCGAGATGAGGTTATTTTCAACCCCGAAACATATAGTACGTCAGCAAACTGAAGTGGTTTACCCGACTCCCTTTGAAATGAAACTGTACCAACCCCTTGCGCTTTGTAGCGCCTGTCATCTCCGAGCTCTATAACCAGATTCACGCCTCCCTCTTGTAGCCTAGTGAAAAACTCCTTGCGCCCTGTCATATGACAAGATGCTCCGATGTCCACAAACCACATGTCTAAGACTGTTGCGTTAAACATACAAGCTATGACGCAAAAATCCTCCTCAAAGCTTTTGGAAAACTCATCCACTGTTGATGAAGCTGGCATCTGCGATTGGTTCTTCTTCTTCTTCTCTGGACACTGTGAGGCAAAGTGTCCCATCTTGTGACACTGGAAACATTTTGCTTTTGAAAATTCAATGTTCTTCTTTACACCCTTCTTTTTCTTTTGCTTTCCCTTGCCTTTGTTCACAAGAGCCAAGCCTTCTTCATCCACAATCTGTGGTGAAGATGAAGATCCGCTAGACTGACCAAGTCTGATCTCCTCCTGCACAAAATCATCCCATAATCGTTGCCAATCAAGGAATTTCTCCCAAGCTACAACTCCACGCACAAACACATCCCATGACTTTGAAAATCCATTCAGTGCCACACCTACCAACTCAGACTCTTCAGTTTTCTCACCTACTGCGCCTAGCTCATCCCTGATCTGTGTAAATCGAGTAAAGTAGTGAACCACACATTCCCCTTTAGCCATCTTGGTACTTCTCAGTCTTTCCCTAAGCACCATCACTCTGTTTTCATTTTTACTCTCGTAAAGGTCATTCAAGGCAACCCACATCTCCTTAGCGGACTTTTGCCCTGTGAGGTGAGGAATTATGTGATCCTTTACCCCATCAAGGAGTATTCTCTTGGATTTAGCCTCACCCTTCTTTCAGGTCACCAATGCAGCTGCATCTGTGGGAGCTGCAGCCTTATCATCATCATGGTCAAGGACATCATTGACATCCAAAACCATAGTGACCATTTCCTTCCAGGTGACAAAGTTTTGAGCACCCTAAAGCCTATCCTCCATTCTCAAGGTCATGGCCATTTCTGAAAATGATTTTGTCCTGCAATATACCCTTCTGTTTTACAGATCTGAACTCCACTAATGCAGATCTATGTTTTCCTTTGCAGGTCTACACTTCTATGTTGCAGATCTGAACTTTTGTGTTGCAGGTCTGAGCTTTTGTGTTGCGGATCTGAACTTATCTGCTGTAGATCTAAACTTTTGTGTTGTAAATCTGAACTTTTGTGTTGTCGATTTGAATGTAATGTTGTTTCTTCAACAATCCTGCTCTAATACCATGTGAATTTTCTTCAAACCCAATTCACTAAATCAATTAATTTTTTCTGTCAACTGATTCTGCCAGGTTTTCTTCACAAATAGATAATACACAGCAGAAAATAATAACCAGGAACTTATTAGTAAAAGATAACAACAATCACATCACATGTACACAAGTAATTTTTGGACAATTCGTCCTTGGAAAAACCCCGGAGGAAAATCAGTGCAGCAGATTTGGATTTTATTATTATTGAACAGGAAAATATAGAGATCTCTTACATAAAATCAGCCCAGCCAAATACAAAACCTACTCAACAAATGTATGGCCCCCTTCTACAAATCCTCCTAATCAGATCTGTAAGAAAAGACCTCTGCAATGTTCAAGATGTGTGCCAATCTCAGTGTAGAAGCCTTCTCTGTCTCTCTGCAAACTCTCTCTCCAAACCCTCAAGCAATTCCCCTCTTTCTCTCTTCAGAAAATTGTCTCTCTCTTGTGCATAATGCACCCCTCTCCAAGTTGATCTCATTTTTATTCAATGAGCAAATGAGAAACCCTATCTCCAAAAGGATGGAGGGCCAAGATTGATCCCCATACATCTTATGAGATCAATGGTCAAGATTAAAAGACCACAACTTAAATTATTTCTCACTTTAACTTTATAAAAAGTGCTCATTAAATCAACATTAAAATATAACCCATTTAATGTACTTTTTCCTAAGTACAATTTTAAGAAAAAGATTAACCCATCAACTTGGATAAGTTTCATTGTCCTCCTCCATGCTAGGATGCCATGCATGGTGAAGACCTTCCTTGCTATCCAATCTCAACAATTCATACACAGTTAAGACTCCAAACCTGGCACTCATATCCATGCAGGAGGGTGCACTAAGTGATCAGATTAGGGATAGGGTTTGACACAATCAGACCGAGTGATTCTTGCATGTATCAAGATACATTGTACGTTCCATCTTCCTATTATGTAAAGGAGATGCAAGGCACGCCACTATGGTGGTTGGTGAGTTTTAGTTTTTGAGCTACTGCAGTGTATTTCTTCTTCAGTTTTCAATAGAAGATAGATGTGATTGAGAGTTCAAATTTGTGTAGTTGCAGTTAGTATTTCCAGCAGTATGTGTATGTAGATTAAAATATTCTGAAGTTGTTGTTTTGATTGGAATTTTTCAGTTTTCTAGCTACTGCAGAATCTGCTTACCATGGTCTGAAAATTAACATGAGTGATATGTGTAATTAGGGTGGCCCACCTCAGAATCCATTCATGCACTCGCTGTAGCACATCATTTATTATTCTCGCATCATTGACATTTGTTAGTCTCTCCACATACTGTGTGTAATTATAATGCACCCTAAATTCCGTACATTGTCTACTCCTTTCTTTCCTCAACCTAGTCTTTAGACTGTTTTAGAGATGCTCTAGTGACTCCATACTGTTGTTGTCAAACATTGATCTTCCCAGTCCCATTGATCTATTTTGATCACTTGTGGACGACAATAAAATTTATAATTTCTTTCTTTCTTTAATGCGACATTTCAAATTTCATTAGAGTTAGAATTCATTTCTGAATCAAATCAACTTCAAAATAGACTTGTTGACTTTCACTAAGTTACCAGTGTCAATTTTGATTTCCACTATATTCTTGGTACACTATTTAGACTTTAGAAATACATAGTACTTGGTTGTTTGGGACTAGACTTTTACAAAAGCATGCCTTAGAAGACTTCTTATGATGGTTGTTCTAGATTATTATATGAGCCTGATTTGAAAAAGGAGATGACGGGATCAAGAGATTAATTTCCCAGATTCATAGGTATTATCTTGATGGACAAAAATGAAACTAAGGAATTCAAGGAAGCTGCATATGCATCTTTAGCTGTCCATATTCTTACACTTGCAGTAGCATTGATTTTCTGTTTGATCTTTTGTATGTTGTCACGATGCCGTTGTATTAGTAAAGGATGGTAAAGTTTTCGCAGATGCAAAAGCCAATCCTCCCCATGGTCACCAGAAACATTTCCAGCTGTGTTATGCTGGTCTTCAGCATCAGACAGTTGAGAAGTAGAGAATCCATTGGCATCAGTAATAACTAAAATAGGTCGAGTGCCACCAAATGCCATGCTATATTTTGCACGGGACATGATCTGCAATTAAAAGTAATTATGAGCTTCAATAATTTCAACCAGATTGAATGAGAAAATTATACAAAAGCAAATCCATTTGTACAAATGCATAGTTTTACTTCAGAAAGGCTGACATCATTGCTCCAGTATTCAATAAGTAATGCAGAAAACCATATGGTAAATGCTAGAATGTAGACACAGATGAAATAAACCATTGAAAATTTTACATAATATGTAATATCCCTAGGCTAGGATATTAGATCTGCTTTCCAATTATGTTATCTTGGCATGTACTTTCATCAAACAGATTGCATTATATGTGTATCTTTACTATAATCTGATTGACAACTTTCTTCAAACAGTTTGCATACATCTTGCTAATGGATTTTCATCGAACATATTACATTCAACCCAAATACAAAAGGAATAGAAGAAGCAATATGTGGTATTTTTATTATGAACGGAGATCTGAACACAATAATAGCAAGTCTCTACTGGCTGCTATGGCAGCTGCAATACATCAAAGAAACATTAGAAAACTCAAACCAAAACCTGGATGATACCACGGTCACCTCAAGAGATGATGTGTCCTCCTCTGAACTGTCTAATCCTTGCCAGTGCGGTATCAATCTGCTCCTCAAACCTCTACTGCAGCAATCCGGCCACCCATACCTAAGTAGCTCTGCAGCTTCAGATTGCAAAGGTACTCGCGGGACGAGGCTGGACAACAAACAGGGCCTTGCGGGACCCCCTATACTCAACCCGTGGGGACTCGCCTGTCACGATTTCCCCGAAACCCTCCTAGTACCTGCAAAATCTAATCACAACCTCCTCCGAAAAGTTCCGCAAATCTCCTGCACAAGCCGATATACCTCAAAAACTGAAAGAACCCAAAACTGAAGCTCCAATGAAGACCCCATATGGATCCTCCTCCTTGTCTAGCTAGGGTGGATATTGCACCACCGAAACCAAACCAAAAGTGGAAGGGTTTTGCCAAAACCCTAACGAAAACCATGGCTCACAAGAGCAGTCCAAAGAGAGTAATCCAAATACATGATGCAAAGTGAAGTGCCACCCCTCCTTTTATCCTTCTTCCCTGTCTTCTAGAACTTTTCCCTTTTTGACTAAATCAAATATGACTTCTAGAACTTCCCCTCTTTTGACTAAATCAAATATAACCCTTATCCCCCTTTTTCTTTCACTTTAAGATTAAAAGTCACTTTTAATAATGGTTAAGTAACTTATTAATCTAAAGTTACTTTATTTCCTTAATGTCACTTTAAATACATAACATCTCCTAACTAAGTGACATTAAATAACCCTTTTTGACTCCCTTTTTCTTCAACAAAGAGCCACGGAATTCATTTCCACTGCCGAACAGGGAATCCAAAAATGGTGACATGACAAATCCTCCCTTCCCAAAGATTGTTTGTCCTCAAGCAATGCCAACACACTCATAGGAACAACAAGCTGAACCCAATTAAAACTAATGATGATCCCCGGTTCCCTAACCATTCTAAAAGATGTGAAGCACCTACCGCCCACAATACTATCCTGCAATGTGCTAACACCAGGGGCCCCCAGAAGGCCACCAATCAGTAGAGCAACCAGATATTGTGAAGACTCGGTATACTCTTCATAGAATGTCCCACCTAGTAAACCAATCCACTTCGCCATATGGATAGACTCCTGAGAGTAATAGCTCGCTCTCCCATCTGTACTAGCTGCCAAACTGTCAACCCATAAAATCCCAAGGTCCCATGCTATCACCACTTTGATCATAGATATTTGATCCTCCTGCCTAGACTGCATCCTCCATTCCTGCAACCCCAAGCTGTAATGCTTCAAAGAATCATCCCCCTTATCAAGGATTATATCCTGCCAATGGATCTCAATGGAGTCACCCAAACCAACTCTAAAATCAGACATCCAAGAGTAATCTATGTGGCCACAAACTGATAGGGCATCCATGACACCTAGTCTCCAAGTATCAAATGAAAAATCCCTAATACTCAAGCACCCCCAGCCTATTACCATCATCCAAGCATCCTCCGGACAATCTCCTAACACATTGTCTGCAAAGTCTCTCTATGCGAACACAAGAATCTCATAGGTGGTAAAGTCACCAGGATCCCAAACTAGCATGTATGATGTGAAGCACCCTCTACTCATAGCACTGGTCTATAAGGTGTGTTATCGCACAATTTGTACTTGCCCAAAGCCCAATGCAAGTAGATACAAAACTAGCGTAACTGGGAGTGACCTATCACTGTCACCTTAATAGGAAATTGTTAGAATTAGGGAAAATTGAAAAACAAAATGCTTTTAAATTTTTCTGTTCACTAGATCAGCATGAAGAAGAAGACATACAAACAGATCTGAAGCAAATAAAATTTCTGAGTATAAAAAATTAACTTTTAGCTTACCTCCTAAATCAATGATAGATGTACCTATCACATGTGTGGATGTATGCCTCTGTAAGTATGCTCAAACTTAGTTTAGGTTCATGAATCAAACCTATAGGGTTTGATCTCTGTCAAAGAGAACTGTGGGACAGTTTTACCAAGGAAGGAAACCCCAAAGACACAGCAAGAATACCACAGTCTTAACAGCAAATAATCACAGCAGAAAAACCCTCCAATAAACAGTGATTAGGTACAGGAATGAGATCTGGACACGTAGGCAAACTCTCCACTAGCAAACAGCAAACACCCTTACTCAGAAAAAGTGGACAGCAAATTGAGAAACCCCCACAGGGATCTCAGTACTCCATGCGACAGCTGAAGGGAACCCCACACAGCAAAGGAGATAGCCTAGAAAGGGGCCCACGGCACTCACACACAGAGTTGTGGCCCTAAAGGGGGAACGGCACCCACTGAAACAGGTTCGGTTGTAGGAGGACAGGTCCGACAACAAGAGAGGAAGATTCGGCAGCAAGAGAGACACCTCCCAACAGTCACATATCAGCAGACCCTTCAAGGGGAACTTCTAGCCAACACAGAAACTCAAAAACTCAAACTGATAAACAAAAGGAGGCCGCACCAAAAGAGGGAGAAGTGTCACTGAGGTAGCCGCAGCAAGAGGGAGAAGAGAGAGTGAGTGTGAGTGTAAAATGCAATAAGGTAGGATCTAATTTATAGTTAGGGAGAGGGGTTAGGATAATTATGATTATATTTAATTATTGACATTTAATTAATATAAATATTAATTAATATGTCAATTAATATTTAATTAAAACCCTAATTACATAAAACCCCAATCGCATAAAATAAACCCCAATCACATAAACCAAGAAGGAAAGCAAAACAACAAGGGGGTACCTATTAAGATAAAGTCAAGGGGGGTTCCATAATGGCAAAACATGTCCACATGAGTCTCATGGTGACCTATAAACTTTATCATCACTACATAAGGGGGTACATCAACAATGTGGTCATGTCCATCTTCATAGACACTCCTAGGTCTCATGGACCATCCCAGGAGAGGGGAAAAGGATCACACATCAACACATCTTGGTATTACACCAAGATCTACCTGGTCAAGGACCAGATTGCCCCAGAACACATCTGGGGGCCCTGGAACACATCTAGGGTCTTATCCACCAAGTTACAAAACCAAGGATCAACCCATGCATTCAGCAAGGATTCCCTGGAACACAGCCAAGGGCCCTAGACACATCTAGGGACTTATATCAACCACCAAGGAACACATCCAAGGATCAATCCAGGCACTGAGCAAGGATTCCCTGGAACACAGCCAGNTATACTGGAGGCCCTCACTAGGGTCTTTTTCCATGTCTCTCGTTCCTTGGTCTCATACCAAGAAACCCCAGGAGTGTGTTGGGGTCCCTAGTCCACAGCTAGGGTATTTTCCATCCTCCGAACAATGGCTCTTGCAGTTGCATTAACTTCAACACTCCCTCTCAGCAAGAGAGGCATTCTCAGCAATACCAAGCTTGTCTCAAAAGTACACATACTTTGTCGATGACAGAGGCATGGTCAAATTATCTGTGGTTTGTTCCGCCGTCGGAACATACTGAACACTGAGAATGTTCTTTTGCACTATGTCCCGAACATAGTGATATCTCATCTCAATGTGTTTTGTTCTGTTAAGAAAACACAGGAATCACAGAGAGCTTTACACAGCTCTAGTTATCACAGTGGATAACTGTGGATTCTAGCTCAGCATTGAACAAGTCTGAAAGTAACTTTCTGAGCCACACTGCTTCTCTGCTAGCAGCACTTGCAGCAATGTATTCTGCTTCTGCAGTGCTCTGGGCTATCGAGCCTTGTTTCCTGTTGGACCAAGAGATCATTGTTGAACCCAAACTGAAATAATATTCGGAAGTGCTCTTCCGGTCCACTGTACTGTCCATCCAATCTAAATTTGTATATCCATGAAGCATTACACCTCCACTGGAAGTGTATCTGAGCCCATAGGCTATAGTTCCCCAAACATATCTCAAAATATGTTTAACAGCAACCATATGTATATGCTTCGGTTCACACATGAACTGGCTGAGGGCATTCACTGCATAACAGATGTTTGGTCTGGTATGTATAAGATACATCAAGGACTCAATTGTCTGTTGATATAAGGTGGGGTCTTACGGATCTGTATCTGTAACCTGGTCTTGTAATTGCTTCAGGTTAGAAATCATCAGTGTGGATATGGACTTACAGTCCAACATACCAAGTCTACAGAGCATATCAACTACATACTTGCTCTTGTGAGAGAAGGATCTCACCTGGTTTCTGCCACACTTCTAAGCTCAAAAAATAATGCAAAAAGACCCAAGTCTTTTATTTCAAATTCTGCTGAAAAACTCCCTCTTAGTCTGAGCTATCAAATTTTCCTTTCCTGTAAGGAACAGATCATCCTAGGATAACAGGATGATTCTGTACAATCTTTATATAAATATTGGAATACTCTTGGTGAACCCAAGACTCTGTAGAGAAACTCTCAATTCTTCCATACCAAGCTCTCGGAGCTTGCTTCAATTCATGGGATTCTTTCCCATGGATTATGAACCCCTCAGGTTGTTCGATATAACCTCTTGCTCAACTTCACCGTTAAGAAATTCAATCTTAACATTTATCTGGTGAAGTTTCCAACCAAAAACTGTAGCGAGGGATATAATGAATCTGATGGAAGTAATCTGGCAACTGGAGCAAGGATCTTGTCATAATCAATTCCCCTTATCTCAGAGAATCCACGAGCCACAAATCTAACTTCAACACTGCCATCTGTTGCATGTCATGGCCTAACTCACATACTAGAACTGCTCCCTCTGAGTCTCATAGTATGTCTGCCTCCCTGCAAACTGGCTCCCTCTGAACCTACAAGATCCTTAAACTCTGATCTGGTGTCATATCTCTTTAAGATGTACTTGGTGTCGGTACCAAGTTTAATATGAAAAGTTGAGTCAAACTTATTGAGCTCCTGTGCCAAGGATAATGACTCAATTACAATCTCAAGACTCTTGATTAAAAAGAGATATTTGTGGGGTTCCCAAGACGAGGGAGAAATATCCCAACTAACAAGATACCTTTGATGGACTCCTTAACCAAGAAAACAAACCAACCTAAAAAAGACTCACAAGGGTACATGTTGGGCCTTGGCATGGAAAACCAATGTCTAATGTCTAAATGTATATGAACTCATATTAGGTCATCTTAATTGAGTCATTTGGAAATTGCGGCTAGGTTTGATAGGTTTTTTTTAATGTTTTAGTGAATTAATTAAATTCCCGCAAAAATGGATTTTTTTAATTCTAAGTCAATAAATTGTAAAAATAAGGCAGCAAACATTGTCAGATGCCATATTTATGGTCGTTTTCCAGTCCAGAGTATCATGTAAGCCCCTATTTCCCATCTTTCGAGACAAAAAAGTGATTATTATCACTAGAAAATCAAAATTACTCGAAAATAACATAAAATGGGTAATTAAATTCATTTCCTAAATTTTAGGAGAACTGGGGAACATGTCAAAAACATGTTTTCTTATGTCCTCAATTGACTGGAAGCCTAAAGCGAGTTAAGTAATGAGGAAGGCGACTTAACTAAAGTGACATGGACATGGGGGAGATCCCAATGAAGGGACTCGACCCCACTATCCTAAGTGGTGCATTCTAAAGGAGGGGCACGCATTCCTAAGCTACCAACTCCCCCTCACACTCCACTCCACTCCCACTCCCACTCTTCCCCACTCCACTCGCCCTCCACTTATCCTTCACCCTCCATCACTCCCCTTCACTACCCACATCACTCCACATATCTCCCATTCACTCATGCGCATCTCCTCTCCCACTCACGCACTTCCTAAACCCTAAACGCATATCTTCTTTGGAATTGTCATTCCCTTTGCTATATAAGCAAGGTCGACCTCTCCCATTTACTAGTTCGGTTTTGGGCAAGCATTGTATCATTGTTGTAATCTTTCATTGGAATAATAAAGACATTGGAGCTCATATTTGGTGTGTGGTACTATGTGTGGATGAATGTTGGACTTACATGAGGTGATGTTACACTAAATTTTTTGCATATTGTCTATTGTTACTTAGTTGATCATAGGAATACTATTATCTAGTTAGAGTAAGTTACTTAGTTTGTTTACTACTTAATTTACTTGTTAATCTATGCTTAAATATTTCATTGCATGTTTTGTTTATGTTCAAACTAATATGCTCTTGAAGTTTTTTGTGTAGAAAAACACCAAGTACAGGGATTTGCAGGTATCTGTGTTGCATGCAGGATCTTTCTCTTGGAGAGGCAAAGGAGCTCGGTTGCATCCCTTGTTTGTCTAAGGAGTTCTTAAAGAAGACATTCTCCCTCTTTCTCACATCAAAGGGACCCCATAGCCCAAGTGTTCTAGGCTCAAGCGGAAACTCCAAAAATTTGATAAATTTCTTTCCCCTCTCTATTTTCTTTGGTTGCATGTTGCTTAGATCAGTTTTAAGTTCATTTTGAATATCTAAAGGCTGCATGCATTCACTTTCTAGATCCAATTGCAATTCTGTCCATTTAAAGAAGAAGATCTAGGTCATTTTTAAGCAATTTTTGGTCTATTTTCATCTAGATCTTAGACCAGTCTATTGCTTTGTTCTACTTTCAAGATCAAGCTATCTAGCTGTCCTATGTTTGTTGTTTTAAAACAGCAAACAAAAGCAACTAGAAGAACCTAGGTTATGTTCGTGCTAAGTGTCAAAAAAAGTCCCAAAATTTTCATTTTTGCGTTAGAAAATTTTCCAAAAAAATTGATAATTGTTTTTAGTATTAACTCCTTTTCATCACATTCTAACATACTTTATTTGTTGTTTTCTTGCAGCAATAACAGGTCCAAGGGGAGATTCCGCCAAATTTTGGCGAAATCAAGGCTCCTGGAGCACCCTAGGGGGTTTTAACTTCATCAACGAAGTTTTCCTTTTCTTCTTCTTTCTTGTACTTTCCTTAATGATCCAAAAGTTATAAGGATCCCTTCTCTTTCCTAAAGTTAAAGCTCAAAGAGAACCTTTGTTCTCTGTTATAATAGTTGCAATAAAAGCGGGCCCTTTTGTGCCCAGTTTCTCCATCCCCATTAGGGGGATTTGTGTTCTTGGTTTGGCGTTCTTGTTGCATGCTTAAATATGTTAATCAAACACACAAGTCAAGTAAATCGAACACACAATAAACACTCACATTTAACGTGCATGCTAATTAAAAGAATCTTGAATCTCTTATGCATGCTTAGTTCAGTTTGCTTCAAGTCTTTTTCAGCAATAAATCTTGCAACCTTTTTCAATTTCTAAATAATCTTGTAAATTATCTTTCAACTACAAAGCAAGGTACTAAATTTAAGTGTTGCAACAAATCTTTCCCTTTTTTCAAGTATTTGTGCAAGTCTTTCAACTACAAAGCAAGGTACATATTTTTAGCTCTTTCAAGTATTGCAAAGTAATTGAACCTTGTTAGTCTAATTAGNTAAAAGAATCTTGAATCTCTTATGCATGCTTAGTTCAGTTTGCTTCAAGTCTTTTTCAGCAATAAATCTTGCAACCTTTTTCAATTTCTAAAGTATCTTGTAAATTATCTTTCAACTACAAAGCAAGGTACTAAATTTAAGTGTTGCAACAAATCTTTCCCTTTTTTCAAGTATTTGTGCAAGTCTTTCAACTACAAAGCAAGGTACATATTTTAGCTCTTTCAAGTATTGCAAAGTAATTGAACCTTGTTAGTCTAATTAGGGAAATCCTATAAGGAATCTTCGCTTTAGTGGAAACGTAAGGGAATTTGTGAGGTTATCTGGCGGAAACTTTGAGATCTAGGTTCTCTCTGTCGGATCCCCTCTCATTTTCTTGGGCTTGTGTGTCAAATCAGAGGGTTTACCCTGTTGGATCTGCGGCATTGCTCAACCTCCACTTTAGGGACCCTACCTAAGGACCAAATCTAGTTTAGACAAACACTTTACTTTCTTTGTGTTGTCGTCCTAATGCACACTTGCTAACATGAGCTAAGTCCAACTCACTTAGTGTGCCCTCGGAGACACA
>JASDQU010192000.1:13110-33152 GCA_032191745.1 Picea mariana
TTTTCTCCCGATTTGGGTTTCCATGTAAAACATTGGTGTACTGTGTATGTGTGTGATTGTTTATTTCTTACTGCTCATTATTGGATAATAATTCTACATTGATATAACATTTGAATAAAAAGGATTATAATTACGCTATTATTGATTCACCCCCCCTCTCAGTAATCCAACAAAGGAGGCAGGTAATTGAAATTACTCATTAGTGATGGACATAAACCAACCCCTACATTGACGGTGTCAGGCTGAGGGTTATCAATCATCGAGACCGTGGATGCCTCCAATGAAGGGTCAAGATGGGAGAAGGACAACTAGTAAATGGTCATGATTCGGCCCTCATGTGGAAGCAACAAGACCCAAAAAATTGTGGCAACCACTCCATACATTACATAGGTCCAGCTCCTTCCTAATAGAAGGTTGTAGTTGAGAGACGCATTGACCACTTCAAATTTGACGCACACGGTCTTCCATCCTAAATGCATGGGGAAATAAGGAATGATTCCATGTGGTATGAATGGTCATCCGTCGAAATCAATAAGCAATGTAGGCAACGGATGAAAAACAGGTTGGCCAATGTCCTTCCAACACGCCAACGACATCATGTAATTCGAGGCACCCTCATCAACCATCATATAGAAGATATTCTGAGTAAAATATTTTTTGGTGTAAGCCACTACTATATAAAACGAAACATGGTAAGGAAGACAAAGTTTCAAGTCAGTTGGATCGAGAACAATCACTCCTGGATTACAAGTCTCTGCAGATCCCAAGGAGGATAACAGAGCCTTTCTCTGCAAAGGGAAACACTAGAGGACCTTCAAAGAAGACATTACACAAGGGGTTTGTGCCAAATCTTCCACCACATAATAGTTTTGGGAATCCCTCACGTTTAGATTATGAGAAGCTTTCTTGAACGCCCCTTTCAGAATGCGTGTCATTGTTTCATCCATCGTCTTCTCAATTTGGAGAGGAACTGGTGGGTTTGTGGCTTCTTTACCATTTTCGGCAGATTCCAACATTTCGTAATCTCGTTCCCTGGTCACTTTATGAGGGTCACCTTTCAACATATAAACATTTGCAGCCGAGTTATTACCAATAGACGCAGGGGGTCCTTGACTACCCCCTTCCATGCTCAAAGACGTTGAGGCTTGAGCCATGTTTTTCCCATGTGGAAATGAGTTCGTCAGCACAACAAGTTGTTGTTGCGCTAATATCTGCTGGGCCTCTATAATTCGAGGGAACAGGTGAGTCAGATGGTATTTCGTGCAAATGTTACACAGGTACTTCGACTTTCTCTTCTCTGTGTTGCCCCTGCCAACATTGTTATTAGCCTTTTATCCCCTTTAGCCTTCTTGTTCTGTTGTTTTTTCTTTCCTTTAGGTTGTTGGTTGGCCTTCAGGTTTGTCGACTACAAACTGTGTACGTCTGACATTTGGGTAGGAGGAATAATTGAACCGTAGGTCTGGTTGGTCATTGTTTGTTGTATCGACAATTGTTGCAATTGATTTGACAACAGATCAGTGGAATTTCCTTGTGCTGAACCAACTATACCATCAGCATGTGGTCCAGAATTTTGGCTGGCCTTGTCAAGGATGGACCGTGGCGCATCTGGAAAATTATCATAGAGTAAGCCAGACTAAGAGTAAATCAGTTCAAGCTATTGCGCTCTCATTATTGCCTCCTCCGCTAAAAACACTCCCAAAGTTGCAACATCCTTGGATAAAACTGGTACCAAATATTTCAGGAACCACTCCAACAAGAAAGCCGGTGGGACCTATACCTTAATCAATCTCTTTCGATGCCGCCATTATCAAATGTGATCTGATATATGATCGGACTTAGTCTACTCAAAGTTGGCCAGCAATTTAGTGTCGGCATCATATCTCATGGGTAGTTGGAAATGGTTTAGGAATACCATTGCTAAGTCATTAAAGTAAGAATACCTTGAGAGGTTGAGCTCAGTATACCATTTTGCGGCACCCCCGATAAGAGTGCGTTGAAAAAGGTGAAATTGTACGAAGTCATCTCACAGCGAGTTTGATGAGAATCATAAGTGGGAAGTTGTCACGTGATCACCTGGGTCTTCTCCAGGCTTGCCTTCGAATTTTGGAATATCTGAGGGAAACTTAATCGGCATGGGGGGCCAATGCGGATCATGAAAAATCAGGTCATTAAGAAACCTTGACAAATCTGGAAGATGTAACGTTGCCAGAAACGGTAGTTTGGGTTGGGTACTATGTACAGGAAAAAGGGGGCCTAGAGTTTGACTGGCACCAGGTTGCCAGGAAAATTTGGGTTGCTGGCCAGGGTTCTGGTAGAAACTGTGGCCATGACCAGTGTATGGAGACTATGTTTGTTGGGATATCATTGGTTGATTCCCGTAATTGGACGACGTGGGTTGGGCGGGGATTGCTCCCTGCATTGTGTTCCAAAGATTCTGGAAAGGGATGCCCGTAGCCAATCCGACAGGCATAGGTACTAATCCTTGCCCGGGGTTCCATTGACCATGGAAGGGGTTTCCCCCGAATGAAATCCCTTGTGAGGGAACTGATCCCTGCCAAGGATTTCAAAGTCCTTGTGAGGAGAAAAAAATTGTACTTGCCCCCTATGTAGGAATAATACCCTGCAAAAGATTATGTTGTCCAAAACCAGGGTTGCCCCCAACCGAGATGACAGCTGAAGAAAAAGCGTCATTACCAAATGCGTTGAACAAAGAGAATGACATGGATCCCACCAGTGTAGTGTAATACGAAGGTCCTAAACTTCTTGCTCCAAACAATCTCTAGTTAGCATTTGGCCTGATGGGTTGCTGGAAAGAACCACTGAGTGAGGGGGATGAAGGAGGTATATGATCCCCATCATAAGGGATAGCATTGAAGGGGACTGAATTTCCCCTAGTAGATCCTTGCATGAGATAATTTGAGCTCCCTTCCCCCATACCCATGGTTTGTAAGGTGGAGTAGGTAAGGAATGAGTTCGAATCAAAGGTGGGCATCCCATATGAAAATGGAGGGCCCATCGCACTCTGCGTAAACGGATCAATGGTCATTGTCGATGATGGTATTGAAACACTGCCTGAGGTAGGGGGGTCAAGACCACTGTGGTCCAAACCGACGAAGGTGGGTTATGAGGCAATACACCCCTTGTGGTTGTAGCCAAAACGAGAGTATGAGGACTCCCGGACGAAGTAGCAACATTTGCTTCCACGGTTGCTTGTAATACTATCTGACGCTCGTAAGGTGTCACCCTAGGAGGGACAACTTGCACCAAGATTGGTGACAACAAGTCAGTGATCAGAGGGTTGGATGGCCCGAGAGATTTCGCTCCAACATCATAAATAGTATTTTACTCTGGATTCGAGTAATCTCCTCTAGAAGTAAGCTCGGGCACAATTTCCTACGACCTGATCGCTTCGAATGACCCTTGTTGGTCAAGTCTTCGTCGTAATGGTGGTAGTGGTGGCTCTAATGCAACTGGCGATAGGAACTGAAGCCTTCACGACCGACAGAGCTCTTGATATTCCACTTTGTGAAAATATCAATGACATAGTAAGCTTTTAACTAGAATTTAAAACCAAGCACACACTAGAAAAATTCCTATAAGATAAACCAACCAAACCACTATCTAGTAGGAAGAACAGTTATGCTAGCCAACACTAGAGCAATGTATCGGTGCAAGTGAAACTCGAACAAAGAAGCACCCTTCGGGTATACTCTGCAAAGTGTGACCCGACGTCTGCACTAGGTACCATGGTATACCCCCGCAGTCACCTGTGTAATTCCCTAGAATAAACACAACTAAGTTTTTAGCTCGCAAACAGTCACCAAGTGGGTACAGTCGATAATCGAGTGGACTGCAATGAGAAGGTTAACAAGCCTAAAACCTACCGAGGGTATCAAAATCAAGTGGTCCGGAAGGCAACAGAGGATCTCGAACGGATTCAAGGTCCACGAAGCTCCTTAGGCAAATTCGATTGATAGTATTCCCACGACAGATCCTCAATATGTGTTTCCCACTACGTTTAGTCTAAATTTGGAGGGGTTATCTCCGCTTCCTTTCCTCACATGACCTCCTGTTTAGCCTCTGTGTTAGAGGGGGGTCTCAGATAAATTTCATGTCACTGTAATTTGAAACTCCCTAGCTCTGACTATGATGTTTTTTTAACAGCCTTGAAGAGTTTCCTCTCCAACCTAATTCAAGATCCTAACCCTAAACTAGTTGGCTAACCCTAAAAACATAAAAGTCTAATTAATTTTAGATTTAGAGTTTGTTTTAATGGCTTGTTTAACTCAAAGGATATGGCGGTGAAACTAGTGATGTTTATGCGAGACAAAAAGAGGAGAAAAAGGTGAAACTTTGGAAGAAAAATTACTTCTAGTCAAAAGTAAAGATTTACAACTAACTCTTTGTAACCAACATTTTTTATAACTAACTTTTTCAATATCTTTAAAAAGAAGGCCTAAAACGAAATTTCGCTTGACTACAAGCTACTTAAGTTTCAAGAAATAAGTAAAGAACTTAAAAAATGAACTCTTTTTCCTATTCTAGTAAAACAACTAACTCCAACTACTTTACCCAACTGAAAATGAAAAATCTTTTCATTTTTTTTGAAAAATGCTTCAAACAAAAAAAACTTGAAATAATTTTTTTTTCTCTTTTTTCAAAGAAAATGAAAGGGGGGAAAAGAACAACAAGACAAGAACAAAATAGATTTTTGGGCCACTGCAGATCGCAGGGAATCACTAAAGACACCAAACAGGCCGATCAAAAATTCAAAGACTCGCTTAAAACCCTTTCAGAAGTAAACGCAAGAAACTTCAAAAAGATAAGTAAACTCAATTCTCACCCAATCTATGGTTGTAAAAATAGAGACTCTGAAATCTATCAAGAAACCCTGAGAAGTAAAAACCTCAATCATGAAAGAGGTTGTCTACCTCTTTTTCAAAAACAATATCTTGAACTAGGTACACTATTGATGCTTCAACAGCTTGCGTATGTACACGAGTTGTTTACTGCATAGGGCACGTATGTACGCAGGTTGGCCCAAAGTAGGGCATGTACACCTCTGTACTTCCTCAAAAAGAAAGAAAACAAATAGACTTATAAGGCAGGGATAATTGTTATGGCACCAGAAGGTGACTAGAATCCCTTAAAAGACTCAAAAGGCTCAACACAAACTCGAAGGGCAGAAAAACCAATCAGACACCCAAAATCCCCTAAAAACCTAGAGGCCTCCCCAGTATGGTCACCAGTTCTTCTAGCGAGAAAAACCCCCCTATGACTACACCAGGGTTCAGAATATAGTCAGATCAATTAACCATTTAAAAGTCAGCTACTTCTCTAACTACCCCAAACATACCAAAACTCATACAAGAAAAGAAAATATGAGAGGGATCGGGTAACTATACCTCTACTCCGCGTCTGGTGATGATCCCCTTGCGCTTGAGAACTTCGAATACTGCATGCCTCCTCCCAAGGTTGATCTACATTCAAAGATGGACAAACAAAAAAACTACAAGCCTGTTATTTCATATACAAATTAGGGTTAGATGTTAGAATGTCAAAACACAAACCAATAAAAGCATTCAATACACCATGATTTGGGATAGGAAAAGTACTTCTTTTATTAATAACTCAATGATTATACCTTTACAACCAAATTTGACTACTGCTTCATGAACCTGGTCCAGGCTCCTCTTCACCCAGCTCCAAGTGCCCCTTTGTATGTCTTCTCCTCTCAACCTTCTGATCTCTTCTTAGGAAGTGAATGAGTTTTGATGGAGGAAGAAGAGCTAATTGGGGAATATTGAGGCAATTCTCACAAAAGGGATGCAATTAACTTGGGCAAGGAGGGGATGTGAAACAGGCATAGTTTCACTGTTCTTATGTATAGATGTGGAATGAGACCCCAAAAACTCCTTTTGTATGACAAAATGATGGTTATTCGGTTGGGTGACAGGCTATAGGTGGTGGATTAGTTAGGAAACTACCCAATAGCCCGTAATCTCAACGAATTCCTTGCAACTTTTTATTTTTTGCAACTTTTGCAAGTATGTGTGGGCTATAATAGTGCAGCATGCATATGTACGCAAGATGTAGTGGTGCAACAAGTGTATGCATGTGAGAAATATTGGTTTAGGGCCCATACATCTTCAAAAATTTGGTTTTTTAGAAGAGAAACTCAGTAGTGGCTTGGAAAAAGATGCAAGTAAGAGGGCCAAAGGCCAGGTATGCATGTGTAGAGAAATTTAGGGTTATAACACAATAACATTAATGTGAAGATTTCTAAATATAATTGTTAGATTGTGAAGATTTTGAAAGATCATTTAATAAAAATAAACATAATGATGATAACCATCTAACAAACATAAACATCATCTAAAATACACATTTAAATTCGCTAACATCATCTAATTATATATACCTCTAGCACATATAAACATCATTAATTAGCTAGCTGCACACAAATCTAATAAGCTAATAGGGCATCATCATTGTTATCACATCTAACAAAACACAAGAATTTTCTAACATCATCATCACACACATCTAACAAGCATCATTTAACATATACATCTATCAAGCACATTTAGGAAACATATCTAACATGACCTAACATTGTACACATCAACATATAAATTAATTAAGTACATAATGATGATCAACAGGAAAATTGCACATGCCTCTGTAGTGTACAACAGTTGGTGAGGGAGTTCATTGTTAAGGCACTCTGTAAGTGAAGTCATCGGTTCGACCTCCAAGACACCTCAAATCCAACCATGTTAAGGGATCGTGTGGTCTAGGTCGGGTGTGATACACAGATGATTTTGACATCTTAGATGCCCCTGGGTTGTGGCATCTCAGCCACAGTCCAATCCCGCTAATCAGGGATATTTAGCTAACAAAAAAAAAACAGGAAAAATGCACATCTAATGAAAACTATTATAATATACACATCTATCAAGCACATTTAACAAACATATATAACATGACCTAAAAATATACACATCAACATATAAATTACGTACATCAACATGAACATAAAAAATGCACTAATATATATATATATATATATATATATCATGAACAAGTCAAATAAATTCTATAACATGTCTGGTCTAACCGACGTGATAATCATATCTACAATAGTAGTGGAGGCCTGGTCTGTAGTATAAGATGATGGATGGTCAGGAGGAAGTGGAAGATCACGTGGTGGAGGAATAGATGTTGCTTTCTCATGTGGGTGATGTGAAGGAGGAGGAGGACGTGGAGAAGAATCATAGCCACCCTCACCAGTCGAGGGGGTACTGGACGAACGGGTATTGGAGAAAGAGTGTGTATCATCGAAAACCCTCCTCTCTGCTAGTATCATGGTAGCTCTGACGATATAATGAATAAGAGGCATCATATCGCACAAAATCTCCCTCCAAATATCCAAGAGCATAGGATCTTCCCTGATGTCTTGCATCATCACAGGGTGGACTCCCACCTCAACCAAAAGTGCACAGAGTCGGTCTCCCAACTCCAACCTAAATCTCGTATCTGGCCTATGACACATGTTGCCAGATATATGCACTTGAGGAACCTGACCCGTCGTGGCCTCAGACATCTCCTCTTTCACATCTGGTGGGGGAGGAGGCATGTCCCCAATGAATGTGCCAATATTTGCAAAATATATAGTACACAACAATAATTAAATAGTTTCATTAAACAATTTAGTAAAATAATTTAAAGAACGTGTTAGAATTAATTTTATTATAATTAAGTAAGACAATAAAATGAAACTAGATTAATTTAAACAAAACACTAATATTACCTCTAGCATCTAGTGGCTCATCCAGTGTGAAGAGGATGTTTGAACATACTCTCCACTTCAAACTTGCATAAGGACATGACACCATCATGAACATGTGATCATCCTCATTGGCTAGTAGCTCCAGTGCATCAGTGGAAATCCTAGCCAGAAACTCCGACTGGCCCCTGTTGGGAGTCATCTCTCCCCACATGTGCATCCACACCTAAGTCTGTTACACCTCAAAATTACTCACTTCGATAGTGTCGCAAGTGTCGTCATTACAAGTGTTGTAAGTGTCGCATCTTGTCCGCAAGTGTCGCATCTTGACCACAAGTGCTGCAAGTGTAAAAAATAGTATACTGCCATCTTTCCCATGTCATGCCTCTAACGACATCACAAAGACACTTGATACACCCCAAAGACTAGTTTTGAAGAAGAGAAGTCACTTGACAGGGAGTACAAACCTTTTGCCATGGAAAAAACACTCAAAAACTGAATTTTGGAGAGGAGCACTCCCCTACCCACTATCAGGGAGTGTTGGCACTCCTTGAGCCTCTTTGGGGGAGTGCTTGAGTGCCCTGTGCACCCTTTTGGGGGAGAGATACACTTTTTTAAGAAAATTCTAGGTTTGTTGAGGCAAATAAGGGAAGAATCTCTCAATTCCTGAAGGTACTTGGATTCGAATAGATGGTCAAGGCATGATCTTAGGGGAGATCCTCAACTGAAGGAGAAGAATCCTCAACTCATCCCAAAGATATCTCAAGTGGTTGGACCTCTCCAAGGTTATATAAGGATACCTTCTCATGGTGAAAGGTACGGTGGAGACTAGAGATTGATACCAAACTTATGATCTTATAAGTGGTATTGACAGAAGACAAGGAAGATTGAGAATTATACCTAACTTATGATCTCATAAGAAGGTATTTACAATGGATATTGAGAATTACATAAAACTTATGATCTCATGAGTGAGATGTCATCAAAGCAATCAGTGGAGATTATTTGAGCAAAGGGGTTGGACAAGGAGAACTGGAAGAGGTTGTTGCACCTTCATTCAAAGGATTGTAAGTACTTTTACTTGTTCTCATTAAATAATCAATGCTTGTCATGTTTCTTTCAAACTTGTGCTTGTTCCATATGAGTTTGTCTGCAGTAGATGGATCTATGATTGAGATAATATCAGTAGAGTAGGAATTCCATTGTATCTTTGTTTGTCTTACAGGATCTATCAGGGAGCTCAGGATCGAAGCTCAGCCCGGACTTTGCAAGGACAAACGTTGCTAATAAGGTACATATATTTCTCCTTCTCTTTCATTCATTAGCTTGATAGGATATAAAAGGAAGTCAGTGTCCATGTTAATCACTTTTCTATCTTGGTATTAGGAGTCTAGAGACCAAGAGGGAATCCACTTGTCCGTAGGGGGATTCACCTACAATAGAAATTGGCGACTCCGCTGGGGAGGAACTTTGATTTTTGTTTCCATTCCCAGATCTTGCTTTGGACCTTTTACCACTAATTTTATATTCTCCATATTTTCATGTTGATTCTTAGATTTTTTGATTGCCTCATTATGTCATCCGGATCACCCTGATTGACTGAATTTCCTTCATTTTTTGAGTTTTTGGGCTTTTTTCTGAGTTTTTGGAGCAGAGCACTCCCCTCCTATTGTTTTCAGAGCACTAGCACTCCCCTGTAGCCTTACACAAAGTGTTGGAACACTCTGGCGCTCCTTACACCAGAGCGCTACCCCATTTTTGTCAGAAATTCTCCAGAATTTTCATCTTCTGAAGCTATTTCTTGGTTTTGGCTTTTGTCCAGGGTCCCATCCTCTCATTCCATCTTGATATTGGCTTTCAAACACCCTTATTTCTGAGACTTCATCCTCTTTTGTTTGGATTTTTTGAAATTTGTCCTTACTTTGCAATTTGTCCTTCACGATTTAGAGTCAATTTGTCGTTTTCTTCTCGATTATTTGAATGAGTGAAAACTTTGTAAGGGGTTTCAAAGGTATTTTGTACCTTTCTTTCTAATCTTTGAGTCATTTTTTCCAAGCTCTTTCTCCTTCCTTTTGATTTTTTGGCTTTTTGTTTCTTGTTTGATCACAACAAGGGTGTCTTTTGGTTTATGTGAAGTTTGCTTCCAGATTGCTTAAATCTCACAACTCTTGAAGTCTGATTAGCATAAGAATCTTTACATCTACTGGTTATCAGTCACATACAAACATTTTAGAATTGCATTGGATTCCTTATTGAGGACTATTGCATGAGTTCATTTCATCTTAGTGTTTGACAGTGAAAGGAAAATCCTTCTCCTTCCCTTAATTAGACATTCATTTAAAGAAAAGATTTTTTATCATTTCTTATACATGTTTTGGGAACTGAGTCATACTATCATCAGTCTTCACTCTCATACACCTCTGAGTAAACAACAACCACTAAAATCAACGCTTAACTAAAATTTATCAGACCTTTTTACATCTTTGTTAGAAAACCTACATTAGTTTAAGGTGTAGGGCTTTGGAATAGGTTGAAAGGGTAACTTTCCAAATCTATTAAACAAAATTAGCATCTTGCGATAGGGAGAAAAAAGCCAATTTTCGTATAGGCTTTATGGGATCCCCCTCTCACACAGGGGTTACGCGCGAGGTCGCATTCAGGAGAGTTACGAAGATTATCCCTCCATGGTTCAATTGTTTGTAGTGGGTGGATCGTATATTGGGGTTCACTTGAGGGTATACCCACTATTATGTGTGGGAGCCTCTCGAGTTGATTTCGGACTTATTATCCTGCCCATACGTTCAGATCGGACTGTCGAATGTACCCACCCAGGGGCTGACTGCGAGTTGGTGTCCTTAGTTGCCATAATCTTTAGGGTCTCACAAAAGGTGACGGTGAAGGGAAGTCTCACTGTACCTGGAACAGATGTTGGTCAATCTCACTCGGGCTCCTTGGAGGGTAAATCCATAATTACTGCATTGAAGCTTGCACCAAGGCGTAAGTTCATTAAGCAGGTCGCCAATGTAACTGATCCACCCGCTCTACCCCTGCCTCTTCCTATTTTGATCTTGCAATGTTGGATTTCATCACCAACTAGTGGTTTCATTGTGGGAAGATTTTGTTTGATTGTTTGCTTCTCATATTCATAGCGTGTGTTGGTTGTGTTACTTAGTGGACCTTAGGCCGAGTCAGTGTTAATGGCATCAAATTCTGAGAGTACCAATGGAGGAACCCCTTCTCCTGGGGAACCTTATACCTTTCCTTCGTTTGGAAACTTTGGTCCTCCATACATTGCCACACTGATTCTTCCGGGACTCACCATCGGATTACCGGTTCAGTTATTCCCCACTCTAGTGATCTCGAATATTCCCAATGTTTCAACTGCACCTAATACTTTATATGTCAGTACACCACCCACACATAAACCTCACGTCGACTTTTTTCCTTCTTCTCCCATTAAGTCTCCTTCCATTTCTCCTGCTTCCCCTAGTGAAAGCTCTAAAGAAAGTAGCCAGGTTGATGAGAAGAAGAAGAAACGGAAAGAGAAGAAGAAGAAGATCCTGAAAAGGAACAAGGCCCCAACAACATCAGATGTTGGATCCAAGCAACCAGTTATTTTTAATAGTACTCGAAGTGTTGATGAGGTCAACAAGATTAAAATGAAAAATCTGAAACCCAAATTCCCTTGTAGTCTTTGTAAGGGTGACCACTTTCTGAGGGATTTCCCTGGTATTCCCAAGGTCTTATAAATGTGGTCCTCTGCATCATAGACCTCTACTAGACATGTTGATGATGCCCCGTCAACTAGTGACGTTAAGGTTGGTAAGAAGAATACAATTGTCAAATTCTCTTGTATGTTATGCAAAGGTGATCATTATTCTCACCTTTGTCCTCGCATGGATGAGGCTTCTTCTCTTTTCGAAAAACTTCAACTTCCAAAAGGTTATCGTAAGTTTTCCCCCAACCCATTGTTAGTTTATGGACTATTCAATCCGATTCCATCCCCGGTCAGTCCAGTTGATCAGGTGGTCAATCTAGTTTCCTCCTCGATTGAACCACAAACCCAAGTAGTTGATCCAATTCTGTCATCAATCAACCCTACTCTTCATCAAAAGAGTGTAACCCAAGTAGTTGATCCATTTTCATCATCATTCAACCCCACTATCCCGTTAGAGAGTGACACCAAAGAGGTCGATCCATTTCCACCCATCGACCCCATTCTCCCCTTGGAGAATGAAACCCAAGTGGTCGATCCGGTTCTGTCATCGGTCAATCCCACTCCTCCTTTGACAAGTGCCAAAGTGGTTGATCCAGTCCTTTCCTCGATCAGTCCCAACCTTCATCTGAAGAGTGCCAAAGTGGTCGATTCGGTTACATCATCGGTCAATCCCACTCTTCCTCTAAAGAGTGCCTGCGTGGTCGATCTGATCCCATCATCGGTCGATCCTACTCTCCCTCTAGAGAGTAAACCCGATACTGCCCACGTTTTTCTCGTTGATATAGAATCTACTGTGATGGGGGGAATTCCTCATTCTCCCACAAAACCCCCTCCAAGCAATGAGGCCATCCTTTTTGATTGGGGTGTGCTAACTAGACCTCATCTTCCCTCTCACATCCCTTTCCATATTACAGTACAAGTTTGTGGTCGGGACGTTCCTCAAACGCTGATAGATGAAGGTCTGTCTATTAGTATTTTTTCCTCTGTCTCTTGGCATTCTTTGGGTTTTCCTTAGCTTGTGCCAGTTACGCAGAATTTGTTATCTTTTAAAAAAGAACTAGTCAACCTTTAGGGACCCTTCCTCAGTTTCTCGTAACTTTGGGAGGGAAAAATGTCTTTATTGATGTCATGGTAATTTGAGACCCCTTGGATTTCTCTTTACTCCTTGGGCGGGATTATGTCTATGCCATGAGAGCGATTGTATCCACTCATTTTCATGTGATGTCTTTCCCTCGTGATGGAAGAATGGTGACTGATGATCAACTTTCGTTCATTGGTCCTGACTGGATAACCTCCCTAAATGGTTCTTACATGCAGATAGTATCACCCCCGTCGCATGTCAATTATGTAGCGTTGTCTCCCATGACTTCAAATTCAGACAACTTGGATCCGATAGTTGACATGGTGATCTCTTCAGTAGGGCTATTGGAGCCTGATCTCCTTACCCCTATCACGACCCTCGACATGTGTTCCTTCCAGAATGATTTTCTTCCATCTAGTGAAGATCTCTTGGAAGCCATGACCGAGTTTTTTCCCTTAACATGGTGTCCTTCCAGAGCATTATTCTCTTGAAAGCCATGATCAAGGAAAATCCATGAGCACAGTTTCTCTTCTCTGTGGAAAGATCGTTAAAAAATGAAATAGAGGTCACGAGCACAATTTTTCTTCTCTATTGCAAGCTCGTTAAAAACTAAAACAGAAGCTTTGAGCATAGTTTTCCTCTCTATAACAAGCTCGTTAAAAAATGAAACAACAATCTAGTGATTGAACCTGGAGCAGTGAGCATAGTTCTTTTCCTATGTCAAGCTCATTAAAAAATGAAACAGTCACCTCTCTTGAACCTTCATTTCATCCACCCTTATCCTTTTTCTCCATCTCGTAGAGAAATTGGTGACAAACTCAAAGTTGATGAATGAATTGAAGCTTGAAGGGCATGTCTCCAGCCTGTGATGATCATTCTGGAATTACGCCACTAGCTTTCAAGCTGGGGGCATACCGAGCTTAGTATTTTTTCTTTCTCGTGCTCGTAAATACATGAGAATGCAATAAGGTAAAATTTTATCTTTTTTTCGGACCCGCATGGATATATGAAAAAGGAACCCCCTAGAGTTGTCTTTGAGCTCTTTTCAGACTCTCTAAACATGAAAAGATTGTTGAGTTCTCTTGCTTCCTTTCCCACTCGTTAAAAGGTTTGAAAGGGCATCTTTCGAGTGATAATTTATCTCTTTTTTGGCCTCGCGAGACCAACATTATGAAAAAAGACAACATTGGAGTCATCTTTAAGTTGTTTTCAGACTCTCTAAATATGAAAAACCACCGAGTTTACCTTCTCTGGACTCGTTAAACAATCATACATTGAAAGGATCATATGAGACCGAACCCTTACTTCTTCCAGTTTGTTAAACAAAGGAAGAGGGACTTACCGAAGGTGAGTCATATCGAGCATGTGTTACCCTCCTCAAGCTCATTAAATTAAAAAGAGGTTCTCGTCTATCTGGATGGGGGGAAAATTGAAAGAAGCAAGACGAGCAGTTTTTTGAGAAATTGGTAACTCTTACGGTCACCCTTGAACACGACACTTTGTCTTTGCATGAATTTTAATCCACTGAACCTATGAACTAAGCCAATCCTTTGATTTTCTTTTACTCCTTTGGGTCACCTGACGAAAGTCACAGCATCCACTGCATCATCAAGTTTTGGTCCATGTCAAGTTTCTTCTGTTGTGCCTTAGTGTTCAAGGGAACTATCTGCCTTGAGAGTCAGCCATCACAAATATCTTTTTTCAATACCCGTGTCAGTCCATGTTCATTTGATCTACCAATTACATCTCTGTGTCAGTTTTGTGTCATTGATGGGGGATACATCAAGGCCCTCCTTCGACGAGTCTATTCATGTCGACTTCAACACATTATCCAAGAGCTAGATTTAGAAACCAACTAGTACCTTGGGACATGCATGCCTCAATGGCAGGCCTCCTCACGTCCGGCAGTGGGTTTACATCATTGACCCTTGATTGGATGATTCCACAGATGTTTGACTTCAGCTCATTCATTCACATTCATCGGTATGTACTGGAGTACCTTGGGAATCATTGACATCAATGGTGATCTCCCTCGCGCTTGTTAACGGTTTACATCATTGACCAGTAATCAAGTGGTTTCTGCCATGTTCGACATCATGACATCTATTCACATGGTTAGATTCGTACTACATAGGGGTCACTAAGAAGACCTTGGGTTGAGTTTTCACTCTTATGCATACTTTGCCCAGGTTGCGAAGGAGTTCTTTTGAACTATGACACATATACTGTTACATAGATCCACTTTGTATTGGTCGTGGCTATGTCTTGTCATATCGTAGATCCACTGTGTATTCTTCGTGGCTACGATCAGTTCAGGTTATAGGAGTATAGATTCACATTGTATTTGCAGTGGGTATACCATTTTGTCAATATAATTATGGATCCGCAGTGTATTTTATAGCGGCCATACATAAAAATTCTTTATCACTCAAGCATAGGTATGCCTGCCTTGGGTTTTGAAACATGTCATAATATTTGTTTGATGGTTGTGTGCAGCTTTTTATGGTTTCTCTACGTCCATACCATTGCTTGAAAAAGTCTACAAAGTACTTAAGTCATCATCATCTTCTAACTTCATACTTTGGGGGGAAATCTGTTACACCTCAAAATTACTCACTTCGATAGTGTTGCAAGTGTCATCATTACAAGTGTTGTAAGTGTTGCATCTTGTTCGCAAGTGTCACATCTTGACCACAAGTGTTATAAGTGTTAAAAACCGTATATTTCCATCTTTCCCATGTCGTTCCTCTAACGACATCACAAAGACACTTTAGAGTAGGAATTCCATTGTATCTTTGTTTGTCTTACATGATCTATCAGGGAGCTCGGGATCGAAGCTTAGCCGGGACTTTTCAAGGAAAAATGTCGCTAATAAGGTACATATCTTTCTCCTTCTCTTTCATTCATTAGCTTGATATGATCTAAAAGGAACTCAGTTTCCATGTTAAACACTTTTTTGTCTTAGTCGTAGGAGTCTAGATACCAAGAGGGAATCCACTTGCCCACAGGGGGATTCACCTACAACAGAGTCATCAGCCTAGAAGGATGATAGACAAAAATAGGCCCCGTCTCTAGAAACCTCTCAAAAAATAAACAAAACAACTCTGAAGAAAAAAGTAAGTTCTCCGTACCATGTATCATAACACGACATATAAATAGAGCTATACAAAACTATTGCAAAAAAATGGTAGACAATCTAATACATCATGGCCTCTATACCAAAGAATCAACATAATAAAAAAGAGTGCAACTAATGCGCGGCCCATCACTGGTAAAGTGTAGAATGGTCATCATTAACAATGAGAGGCACCTAACCTCCTCTGCATCAAAATAAGTGATTTGTAGTTATCCACTAGACACCTAAAAATCAGTTGGTAAAAGTACATCAACCACAATATATCTCTGAGAGTACATGAGTTGACTCTTTGTTGCAACATCGACTGGGACATTAGGGAACTGGGGGGAATCCTCCCCTCTCCTGGATAGCACAATGATAAAGTATATATACTTATTAGTGGGTTGGTACCACTGATTAGGACCAACATGGAAACCCTGTTGATGGACATCCCATCGATAGATCAGCTACACCAAGAACTGAGAGTGCCCCTTCATGAATGTATCCTCCTCATAGTACTTAAGGAGGCCTTGACTCCTCAATAGGACTTAGGTCATTGCAGTAATAGGGTGAGGGTACAAATATCTATCACTCTCCCTCACCTCCCAATCACGTACAACATTGTACAGGTCAACCCTTTGCTCATTCTCCTATTGTTTCTCTCTCTACTAACATCTCTACATGATTAACATATAAAATACATCGGCCTCATACATAAAACATAAAAAAAAAATTAGTAAATGACAAATTTATTAATAAATACAGCAAAATAACTTTCTTCAAAAAATAACTAAATTTCATTACTGATGCACCCAAAAAATAGTCAAGCATCACCCGCGGTGTGTATCTTACTTGTGAGCATTTTTTTCGGTGTGCACATGTAACATAATGCACTGTATAAAATTTGTTATATTATTTTATGTGGTGCATTGTATAAACTTACTACACCAGTGCGTTAAGGTTAACAGACACACCACCTAAAATAATAAAAACTTAAAATCCTAAAGAACTGTAAAATGATTTTTAAAACATTTGTTACTACGGTCTATAGCCTTCCTGACATGCACCGGTGTGTTACAGGAAATATGACAGACCACACAAATAATTATTTAAAAATTGATAATTACGGTACTTTGGTATTTAGGCTCTATTTTTTTACAGCGGTGTGTTGGGTAATCCTTAACACATCGGTGCGTAAGTTTACCAATGCATCACATAAAATAATTTATTTGATTTATGTGATGCATCGTTTAACATAATACCTCGATGCATTAATTTTATTTTGACACACCGCAAAAAATAAGCTATAATATATTAAGCAATGCATCAGTAAAATTATGCCCTGGTGCATTAATGATTACATAATGCACCGATGCATAGAATTTACAAATGCATCGCTGAAAAAAATTATGCAAATGTGTTTCGGTGCACCGTCTGCAGTGCAAGCCAAATGACTCAAACGCACCACGTAGAATTTTTATTTTTATTTTTAAACAGTGAAAATTTAACTAAATTTTGCATTTTAATCCACTAAAAGTTTAAGTTATAAAGAAATAAAGACATTACCTAGAAAAATCTTCGTCAGGGAGGCATGGTTTCCATGTAGTAAAAAAAAACAAATTTTCCCACCGTTTGGAAAAATTCAAAAGCCATGCACTGAGAAACGGATGAAAGGAAGGAAAGCAAGGGAAGCACTGACAACAGGGCACTTTAGAGAGGAAAAATTTGAACCAGTTCTTGAGAGCTCTACAACACTAAAAAGGGTAAAAATGAATTTTGCGGTCGGTAAATTTTTTTTATTTAACCTTGTTACGGTGCGCTCAATTATTAGATGCATCGGTGCATCAATATTTAAGTAGCGCACCGGAGTATATTTAAAAAAAAAAACCCTACCACATTGCACCATGTTTGAGAGCAATTGTGTGCATCAGGGCATTGGTATTTAAGTAGTGCACCAGAGTATATATTTTTTTAAATAACCCTACCACAGTGTGCCATTTTCTAGAGCAACGATATGCATCGGTGCATCTGTATTTATGTAGCGCACCAGATTATATATTCTTTTTAAATAACCCTACCACAGTGCGCTATTTGTGAGAGAAATGGTGTGCACCGGTGCATCAATATTTAAGTAGCGCATCGAAGTATATATATATTTTTAAATAACCCTACCACGGTACACCATTGTTTAGAGAAACTGTGTGCGTTAGTGTGTCGGTATTTAAGTAGTGCATTGGAGTATTTTTTTTTAAATAACCCTACCATGGTGCAACCTGTTTGAGAGAAACGTTGTGCACCGGTACATCAATATTTAATTAGTGCACTAGTGTGTGTGTGTGTGTGTGTGTGTGTGTGTGTGTGTGTGTGTGTGTATTAAAGTAATCCTACCACGGTGTACCATTTTTTAGAGCAACGGTGCACATCGGTGTGTCATCATTTAAGTAGCGCACCACAGTATATTGTTTTTTGAAATAACCCTACTATAGTGCATGCTTTTTCATAGCACCAGTGTGTATGTGGTATAAAACGTACCAGTACATTAGGTATTTATAAAATTACCATAAAAACACATCTACTAAAACCTTTTCCCACATCCCTTCTCTAGTGTCCTCCGCTATAAACGGGTTTTTGGGCCATTTTTATAGGGGATTCCACCAAAACCTCTGCTAGAGGTTATTTTCCTTGTATTGGCTTAGAGTTAACCATGACAAGACACCATATGAGTTGTGGTTTGGTAGACCAGCATCAGTCAAACAATTTAGAGTCTTTGGGAGGAAATGTTATATAAAAAGACATGATGATAATCTAGGTAAATTTGATTCCAGATTAGATGATGGTATATTTCTTGGTTATGTTGGAAATATTGTCATTGATGTAAAAAAACATTGTCATTATGTTATAATGATTAGTTGGTATGAAGAGATGACACACATGAAGATCAGAAGGGAAAGTGCATTGCAGAAACACAATCAGGATTGAAATCCCCATAGTAAAACTACAGAAGAATCAAGGAAGGATCTTATCCACTGATGTAGATTTTGGGACAAACCAGGACCGTCATATTACAAGAGAAGGACCATTGGAGGACTATTCAATGATCATATCAAGTCGTGACCATTGGATATTTAAGCGCCAGATCAAGGGCAGGGATTGATTGTGGAGCACGAAGGGAGAATTAGACAATGCATTAATTCCAATCTCTCAATTAGTATAGACCGTCAGATTACAAAAGGAGGACCATTGGAGGACTTGGTAATGATTAGATCAAGTCATGACCGTTGGATACGCAAGCATCAGATCAAAGGTAGGGATTGATTGCAGAGCGCTAAGGGAGAATTAAACAACGCGTTAATTCCAATCCCGCAATTAGTCTAGACCGTCAGATCTCATTGATTCAAAGATCGATGACTATGGTTGATCCACCAATAATCGCACAACTTCAATTGCGGAGTTTGGGCGGTGGTATAAACCACACGGAAGTTACGGTTCCGCAATCCACCTCGACCGTTGATCTATTCATATCGCACCAAGGTAGTTGTGGTCAAATTTGGCATTGACCACTTCGACAAAAAAGGGTTGAGAACAAGTAAGATTACCCGAAGGCCAAAGTCCTGAAGTGGACATGAGTCGTCTGATTGGAGAAACACTTCGAGAAGTATTCCGACCGTTGGATCAAGTTTAGTGGAAGGACAAAGTAAGCCACAAAGTGTCCTGAAGTAGACACAAGTCGTCTGATTTAAGGAACAATTCGGGTAATATCCCGACCATCGGATCAAGGAAAGTAGAAGGATAAGATAAGAAAGGTAAAAGACATGAGATCCTGAATACTATGTTGAACCTGCACAAAATAGATCTAGCTAGAAATTACCACACACATTTGTAGAGAGAAATTGAGAAAGAAGAAGCAAGAGAGAAAGAATGGAAAGAATTCTCATTAACCGTATTCCGCACTCAAAAGAGTGAATAATTTACAATATATATATAGAATAAATGAGTAACTAATGAACCATAGTGGTGGTCTAGATTGATCTGGACACACACCAATAGTTACAAGAGTAAAATGCTACCTAGTCTAGTTTCTCAGGCAGTTACGGGAGTGAACTGCCACCTAGCTGAGTTAACTAGTAAACTAGTCTTCAGTTAATTGACAGAACAAAGAGTAGTGAGTTGGTGATGATCCCAATGTTTCATGGTGATAAAACCAATGCAACATCTAAACTCAACTCAACTAGTCAAACTGAAGTGTCAACTGAAAGAGAATATTCTCCAGGTGGAATATTCTCCCCTAAAATATAGGAGACTGGATAATGACTAATTATGACTGATAAAAAAGGAATAA
>JASDQU010192002.1:0-10988 GCA_032191745.1 Picea mariana
AAATTGTGAAGTGTTTACTTAAATTTAAATTGTATGCCAATTGTTATGTAAAATGTTAGTTTATTTATCAAAATCTGGGAATGAATATGCTAGAGTAAGCGAATTTTTAGTGAATATTAAAATTTTCTGCTCTATTTTAATTCATGTTAGTTTAAATTAAAAGCCGGTTACTACAAAAATTCCCAAGCAAGTATAATTTCACTCAACCACTTCTAAATATGCCCCACAACATCTAGAAATTCCCATTAGCAGGGTGGCTCATCCAAACAAAAGAAATTTGACTAGGATGAGTAAATCCAACCTGTCGAAAGTGGAATTAGTTGGGGAATGAGTAGACTAGGAGGGTGAGTTGACCGGTAAAATAATTAGGTCAAATAGGAAAATTAAAATCAACCATGACTATAACAAAAGTCGACTAGAAATTAGAATGGACTAGAAAGGAAACCAAGTCGACCACAGAGGTAAAAAGATCGACTCACCCAAGAAATTTGACTTGGAGGATGTCCATTCAACCCAAGAGAATGTGCATTTGACCATGCACAAAATAAAACACCCCAGGGGTGATGTAAAATATCCTAGGCACAAAGGTAGATGTCCCGTGTCAATGAAAAACATCTTGGGTGTAAGGAATTCTCCCAACGAATTTAAATTCAAGCTGTCAATTAATTTGGATTCCCCAACACTAGAGAATTTGAACCAATGGTATTCAAGTCGACTAGAGGGAGCTAATTTGACTGGTGAGTGAAATTAATCAATCAAAAAACAATTCAACATCCCAAGGAGAGAGCATTATAGTCCATGTAGATAAAAATTACTTAGCAATTAATTTAGATTCCCAAGAAATGTAAACTCATATGAAAAACAAATTTCAATAGTCATCGATCTTTGAATTTGATGGGAAATTGACGATGGACATTCGAGAGTGGTTATGGTTCTTCATTTACATTAAAACCCAATGATATGAAGCAATTAAAAACACATGGGAATCCATATTTCATCTCATAAATGAAGTGAAGAACAAACTAATGCTCAAGATATTTAAATCAAACACAACTAGTCACCAATGAACTCAAAAGTTTTGCACTAGAAACCCAAATGGGAAAAACCAACTTAGAATGGGGATCAATGTTTTCATTATGACAATATATGGATACGCTGCATTCATGAATTACTATGCCTCTTTCTCCCTCAGCCAAAATACCCATTGCAAATGAGAGTGAGGGAAGAAATAGGGATAGCTGGGGGGTAGAAAGAAGGGAACAACCCTGGCCCTTCATTTCCCATTCCTCAACCTTCTCCCATATTTAATTTTTTAAAATTATATTTTAGTCTCTATTTTCCTCTCATATTCTCATTTTTATCTTATTAGACATTCAAATTTACATTTCTTTACAAAATTTATTGACCTTCATTAATTTCCCAGTCATTATTGCAAGTATTGAGTCTTACACCCATTTTTCGATATAGATCCTTTTTGGATCGCACCTCTCCATTGAGAGGATTTTTGGTCTCCAAAAGTTCAAAGAAACCAATATGGATCAGTGTACTTCTGTCTGTTTCTCTGGAACATGGTTCTAACTCTGGCTCCTAGCAATAGCTCTAACTCTATCTTTGGCTCTGGATACTAGCTCTAGCCCCTGACTATGGATCTAGATCTAGTTTTGACTCTCTTGTTCCTTCATCGTAGAAGTATTCTCATTGACTATGAGCTTCACAATTTATAGATTTGAACTCTAGACTCAACACTCATTCCCATCTCCCTCTCTACCTTGGAGACAATACATCTTAATAATCATGAAGCCAAGTCAAATGTCAGTCTTCTTGTTCAGTGTGATCCCAACATGTTTCCATCACACAACAACCCCTCACGGGAAGTGTGGTTGCATTCCTCTTTAGCTAGGATCGGTTTCTTCCCAGCTTGGAAACAACACTCAAGTGTCTGCACATGCTTTCAAGCACTTCCATAGTTCTCCAAACACCCCCAAGTTAATTGACCTTCATTGATATGGATTTATGAGGGAACGAAATGAAACACAAAAATAAGACATAAACACAAAGATACAACAATACTCAATTTCTATTAAATATTGAAATATGCAGAGACTATAAAAGAAAATACATAATGAAATGAATTCGCTAGAATGGTGGTAGCTTATCTATGAGAAGAGAAGTAATGGTTACATGCATTCACAAGAATATGATTACAGTGAGGCTCACAAGAAATTATGAACATAAATAATAAATGAGAAAACCCCAAACATACAAAACCCTAACCTTGGAAGATGAAACGCCAAAATGTTTGTGGGCCTTGATGGGGGTAGTTGACACGTAAACTTCCCTAGGGCGTAACTTTTTCATATGATCTTTGTTTGGGGCGCTTGATACCTCGTCGGAAAGGTATATCCAATGAGTAAAAGTTTTGAATGGAGAAATACATGAAAAAAAGTTTCTAATGGGAATTTCCATGTCAAAAAAATGTTGTTTAGGTCCTCAAAACGACCCCAGAAGTTTGGGACCCGAAAAAATGTAGAAAAATTTCCAAAATGGAAACTGTATGTTGATCCAGTGAATAGGTGGGTGACCTATGATGTCCACCTGTATCATTCCTTCCCCCTTATGAATCAAGGGTCTCTATTGCGTTGAGTTCCCCCATTGAATGGGGAGACTTATACTAAACTTGAGACTTGGTGAGCCACTTTCCTTGTTGCAGTAGTTTCCCTGCTTTGACAACCTGATAGAGTTGGATATTCTGTTGGTGAGTAGCCTTAACCTATGTGTCCATGATCTGATCAATGGTTTCCCATTCCTTGCATTCCGGTTTGATATCTATAGGTGTAAACTAATTTTTCACCTCTGATGTGTCCAATAGTGGTGGAAAATATGGCCGAAGGAGGTCCACATTGAATACTGGGTGTAATCCAAGGAAGGGGGGAATACTTAACTTAAAATAATTGTCTACCATAACCTTGGTGATTGTGTAAGGTCCATAGTGAAGTGGCTGCAGCTTCTGGTGGGGTCTTAAAAGGAATTATTTCTACAAATGCAACCAAACCTTGTCGCCTACCTAAAACTGGTGGGGAACCCTATATTGATCATGGCACTGCTTATACCTAGAATTGGATTTCTAAAAAATATCATGGACCTATTGGAATATTTGATAAATCCATTCAATAAATTTGGTGGTCTTGTCGGCCTTAGATTGAGTATGGGAATATTCTTCCTGTGTGGATGCAAGGGGAAATGGTACATCAATGGGGCCCAATGGTTGAAGACCTAGGCCCACTTGAAAAGGGTTGTGGTCGCTCGAGCTATGTAGTGTTATGTTGTATTTGTGTTGGACATAAGGAAGGATCTCATAGAATGTGTGTGGATGCTTGGAGTTTTACATGCACAAGATATTCATGATCATCCTATTCACGACTTGTGTCTGTTCATCCATATGAGGGTGCAAGGTAGTGGATTTGGTGAGCTTGGTGTCCAACAATGACCATAGGCTCGACTAGAATGTGCTCAATAGTTTGTTTTCCTAATACAATATGATGGTTGTGGTAGTTCAGAGTGTACCCATACACACTCAAAGAAGATCTTGGTGGTGGTCTCAGCTATGATACTCTTCTTGTAGGATGCTAGAATGGCCATCTTAGAGAATTGATCAACAACCATGAATACATAATCATTGCCATGCTTGGTGGAGGGGAGACATAACATGTAGTTCATCAAGAAGGATTCCCAGGGCTCATCACGAGTAGGAATAGGGGTGTATCCTTTCTTTTTAATGGTTGTATTGTAAATGGAATAGGTAGTGTAGGATTTGATATACTTACTAGCATATTGTCGAAGCTTCGTCCAATAGAAATACTTCTTTAGCTATACCATGTCTTCTCCACACCAAATTATCCCACCACCTGACTATAGTGGGATTCCAAAATCATCTTTGCACACTTGCTTGAAGGGATGAAGAGATGACCCAGATGGAATAACATTACATCCTAAAGATGGAAGTTGAAAATGATTGTGCCTATTCCCAACATCTGGTAGGTTCTAGAGAATTTAGGACCATTATCATAGAGTTGGGACCACTCGAAGGTTTTGTGCCTGCAAGAGTTGAGGACTTTGGTTAATTCTACAAATGAAAGTCAAATGAGGTAATCAATGACATGATTGGTGGTCCATTTCTTATACTTAATGTTGAGGTGAAATTGCTGCAAGTATGTTGACCACTTTTGATGGAGGTTGTTGGTCACTATAATTGCTTATTTAACTAAACAATCAAGTGCTACATAAATTGTCAACTCAGGGAAGTCTGTTTATTTCAAAGGTAATCACACAATGTATATGCTCAATCTCAAAAGCAATATAGAGTTGTAGTAAAAACACATTAATCACACCTTGCCTTGAACAAACTGAAGTTCTGCCTTGAATTACAGGAAAGCAACCTACCTATTGCAGAGTTCAAAGTTTAAAGAAATAATTATCCAAAGAATCCTGGATTACATTAAGAAAATAACAACCTAGGAAAGGAATCTTTCAGGGCAATGCAAAAGGAAAGACCAACTATTCTGTAACAGAGAATAGGACCCTATTCCAAAAGCAGGAATCTTCAGCACCTGTTTCCGATCATCACACTTTCATGAACTCCTTACTAATTAAAATGATTAACGCACACTGAAGGCTAACTATCCCCTAACAGAGAACAGGACCCTATTCCCCAAGCAAGAATCTTCAGCACCTGTTTCCGATTAGCACACTTTCATGAACACATTACTAATCAAAATAATTGATGCACACTGAAGGCTAACTAATTCTTAACAGCGGACAAGACCCTATTCCCTAAGAAAGAATCTTCAGCACCTGTCCCTGATTATCACGCTTTCATAAATTCACCAAATAGGATTGCTAACTAGAATGATTAACAGTTACCCAAGCATAAATCATATGAAAACAATGTAACAATCAGTAAATCAAAGTTCAGCAAGACAGAGTTCAGTAAAGTAGTGTTTCAGCAAAACAAAGTTTAGTAAAGTAGTGTTTCAGAAAAACAGAATTTAATCAAGGCATGAACAAAAATAACACTAACACACTACAAAGCTAATGGGTGAATATTGTGAATAAAGTGGGCCGTGTTTCAGAAAAACAGAATTTAATCAAGGCACGAACATAAATAACACTAACACACTACAAAGCTAATGGGTGAATATTGTGAAGAAGGTGGGCCCTCCCTTCTCACAAGATTCCCCTAAAACGAAAGGAACTAGAGAGAAATGCTCAGAACAATCTTTTATTCATCTGTCAACTGTATCATGTTACAATGTCTGAAGTAAAACATGTCCTTCTCTATAAATCCTTTCTTAGCCAAAAAGGGAGATCCTGTCTAATGATGATTTCCTCTTATTTAAAGAGGAGAATCCCCTTGATACAATTTGATCATCAAATTACATGTGTACATCTGAGTCCTATTCTTAGTCAGATCAAATCTCTATACTGGAATAGGATATCCTAGTCTCCCGTAACAGAATGTTATTACAATAGTTGAAAAGGTGTCGAGTGAGGTGTTGTTGTTGCAGCTGGAGTAACAACTTCTTTATTTATCTCTTGTTACTGCTATTGTATGTTGTTTCAACATCGCAAATCGCGGGCTGTTTCGGCAACGGGATTTGCATTCTGACTGTTTCAGCAACGTGGTCTCACGCAACAATGATGGTTAATTCTGGCTCAAGGTGCGGCTGTTGTGGTCGGTGTAACAACTGTGAATTAATGTTTCAGCATCGTAGACCACAAAGAGTGTAAGTTGTTGTTTCATCATCGTAGACCACAGATTGTTTCAGCCACAGGGTTTGCGTGATTTTAACTGTTTCAACAATGGGCCTTCAAACAAAAATGATAATCTGCAGTTCGAACTGTTTCAGCACTTATATATTTCTGATCAACGGTTAAGTATGAGAGTAATGTAAAATTATATGCAAAATGAATTAAACATATAGTAAAGAGAAGAGACATTCTATACCTTTGGAAAGATAGGGTAAGGTGATAATGTGAGTTTAAATATGAGTGAGAAAAGGATGTAATGGTAGAAAAAAGTGTGAGCAAAAAGGTACATTACAGGGTCCTAACATCCCCCCCAACTTAAAATGTTGCATGTCCTCAAGAAACTTCAATCTGAATCAGAATTTGGATACTGACTCTGAGCGTGCAAGTTACTCAAGTAGTAGCTGTGGAAAGTGTTGTCTGTTGGAGCTTTGAATCCTTGAACGCGTTGTAGCCTTTGCCAAGCTGCTGTTTCGGCCTTCTTGGGCAACTTATAATTAACTTGATATTTCTTTGCTGGCATCCACAGGATAGGAAAATGAAATTGATAACCTATCCAGCTTTCAACACATTGTTGAGCACACTTGATGTAGCTAGGTAACCTGGAGATTGCTATCTCAAGATTAGTGGGGCTAAAGGGATTGTGTTCTTGTCTTTTCCCGATAGATTGTTGCCAAAACATGTTATTTGCTTGTAGGGCAGCAATCTCTATGGATTTAATGAACTGTTGACAATCCTGAAGCACTGTTGTCTGTAGTTGCTAAATGTGTTGAGTCATCCTTGGTTTCTTCAAAAACTGATAATACTCTGTAACAAAGGTGGCAACATTTTGTGGTTCTGGCTGTATCCAGAGAAGATGGTTATCCTCGTTATGATTGGAAGCTAGGAAGTCATCCTGCCATATAATCTGATTGTTAAGGAAGGAGGTGAGTGCCCGAATCTGGATGTCACCGACAAGAGGGTTAAGGTTAAGCTGTCGGTTCTCAGGGATGGCCTCATTATGAAAATATAACTCGCAGAGAAGGTGCTGATCCATAGCAGAGGCTTCTGCAAAGGTTTTAACAAAATCTGATGGATTTAACACTGCATGGGGTTTGCCTTCTTTAATTGATTTAATCTAAAAAAATGTAAGTCATTCCATGAGGAACAGAGAGTAATTGCAGGATGGTTTTCTTATAGCCAACAACTTTTGTGCCAAGTCAAACATCAGGAGCAATTTGCCTTTTAGCTCTTTGTTCTGTGTCTTAAGGGCACGGGATTCCTGGCGTGTTTGCTCCAAAGCTTCCCAGTTTGAAAAGATATGGTTTAGCCAGATTAGTCTTTGTTCCTGCAGGCTTTTGGCCTATGTAACAGTAGACTCTTTTTTCCATTATTGCCTGCTCATCCCATGGTTGAGTTTGTGTTTCAGCGTTGTAAGTGGTGGGCTGAGGTAGGGTCTAAGTGGCTTGTTCCACAAGGATGTGGGTATTGATGTGGCTAGGAGGGGCAGATTCATCAATAAGCAATGTTTGTACAGCTTTATTAACAAAAATAGGGGCTTCGGATTTGACAATTGTTGTAGGCCATGGTTCAGCCTTAATTTTGGAGGGTCCTGCTAGTTTTTGTGTAACAACAGGGTTTTCTTCTTTGACTGCAAAAGTCGTAGGTGCAGGGGAAGCTCCCGGCATTGGAATTTGAGTGACTTTGTAGCCTGCTTGATAATAGATGTCCCCACATTGACTGCACATATACTCTCTACATAGATTCTCTGTTGTATTTTCCTCTGTCGCTATGCGAGCTAGGGTGTACAATTTCAGTTCCTTCTCATAGGCTTCCTTTGCTGTGACTAGATCTTGCTTGTAGGCTTCCAGTTCAGACCTTAGGAACTCATTTTCTTGTAAGACAGAGGCCATTTTTGGTCTTGGAAGAGGGGTGACTGGTTCTTGTGTAACAGTCACAGTCGCACTAGGTGGTTCTTTTGGAGCAGCTACAGGATCGACAACTGATTCTTGTATTTCAGCTTCTTGATGTAGAGAAAGTAATGTTGCAGCACCCTAGGCATCTGATTCCTGTATCTCGGTAATAATATCAGCAGCTGGTTCTTTTGTTTTAGCTGTAGCTGGTTCTTGTGTGATAACTATAGTTGGTTCTTATGTTTCAGCTACTGAATGAGTAGCTTGTTCTTGTGTTTCAGCTACTAAATGGGTAGCTGGTTCTTGTGTTTCAACTACTTGATGGGTAGTTGGTTCTTGTGTTTCAGCTACTTGATTTGAAACGGATGATGTTGCAACACACTGGGCCTCTGGTTCTTGTGTTTCAGTGCCCGTGGGTGGAATAGGTAAAGATTCCGGAATTCGGGAGGTTGGAGGTATACGGGGTTTTAACCGGATGGGTTGGCGGTTTAGGGCAGTGGCAGTAGTGGTTGTTCTTGTTGATGCCCTTGTTCTTTTTCTTTGTAAAAAGGGTGGAAAAAAGGGAATTTTCTTTCATTTGCGTGGGGGCTTTTCCTCAGTGATGGGACAGGGGGAGTTGTCTGGTTCAGAATCATTGCTGAGGATATGAACGGCAGGAGTGGATGATTATGGTAAAATGTGGGATGGGCTTGGTATGGTAGGGAGGTTAATTGGATTAATTAGGTTTGTAGGCATACTGTTAGGTACTTCCGGAGGGTCTAGCGGGTTTTGTGGTTGTTGTTCCTGAAGATTTTCAGGGTATTCAACAACTTCTTGGGGATTTATGGGTGGGTTTTTTAGGAGAGGGTTTTGTTGGGCAAAACCCTTTTGGATAACTAGTTGAGCGATACGATGGTGGGTGAGGGAAAGGGTGGGATTTTTAGCCTTTTTACAGTAATGCGACATATTTTTAAGACATTCGAGCAGATAATAAGGAATTTTAATCAATCTAGCATGTCGTAAGTGAGACAACATGACAAAATTGTACTAGTAGACTGCCTGCTATCGGCCTTCATAGGTAAGGTAGTGCTTGAAAATCTTTGCAACTTTCGACCATGGAGGCGGCAACGAGCTAAGTCGAACACCCCGGTCTTTAGGCTCAATTTGTTCCCCTGGCAAGAAGAAATCCTGTTGGGACTTAAGGATGATATGTTTGCGGCTGAACCAACGAATACCATTGGTAGGGAGACCCGAAACCTGTGCTATATCCTCTTCTGTAACTGGAATCCGAACCCCTTAAACAATGGAATGATATTACTGGAGATTACGAGAAAATTGCAGAACCTGTTGTTGATCAAATCCCTGGAGCCTTTGAAAATAACCCAACCATCCTGCCTGTAGAAAAAATTGATAGACTTTTGGATATAGTTCTAACAGGCCTGTCATGGTGGGTTTGTACCATATAACAGGGCCTCCCATAACTAACAGCTCAGTAAAGTGCACCGTCAAAGAGTTGAGTAACCGCTTCTGTGCAGAGTGAGTTTTTCAGGTGAAGGCATGCAAATGGTGGTGAAACAAATGAAAGGATGGTAAAAAAAAAAGAATGACGGTGGTTGGTTCATGTGAAATGATGGTATAAGATTTCGATATTTCCCCCCCCCTTCAAGTACGGATAAAATAATGATTTTTCATGAGTGGTAATAACGAGTTGGGATCTTCTCATTAACTATAGTTCAATTGTATTTACATATAAAATTTACATACCTCTTCTTTATCTTTTGATTCGTACTTCAAATAGAATATAGTGCCTGTCCATAATAGTTCTGTAGTAGCCATGGAAAAGACTTTTGATTTGTTATCGGAATTGTATCAAGGATTTGTTTACTGGAAGGACAAAATGTAGTATGAGAGCGCAAAAGCTTATTGACAGAGAATGCTGAAAAGTTGGTGTTTCAGCAACATGGAAAGAATAGAGAAATGTTTGCTGAAGAGTGATGTTGCATAATACTGCTGAGGAAGTGGTGTTTCGGCATTGATGACATGTTTTCTAAGTAGTGTTGTTTCAGCAACAGGGAGAAGGGTGAAAAATTGTTGGACGGTGGGCGAAACAGTGGTGTTTCAACAATGGGGAAAATGTGAAAAATTGCTGAACAGTGGTGTTTCAACAATGGGAAAAAAAAAAGGCAAAAAATTGTGGAACAGTGGAGTTTCAGCAGTGGGGGAAAGGCAAAAAGTTGCTGAACAGTGGTGTTTCAGCAATGGGGAAAAAAAAATATGAAAAATTGTAGAACAGTGGTGTTTCAGCAATGGGGGAAGAATGTGAAAAATAGCTGAACAATGGTGTTTCAGCAATGGGGGAAGAATGTGAAAAATTGATGAACAGTGGTGTTTCAGCAGTGGGGGAAGGATGTGAAAGATTGATGAACAATGGTGTTTCAGCAATGGGAAGAGAAAGGCGAGAAATTGTGGGGCAGTGGTGTTTCGGCAATGGGGGAAAGGAAAAAAGTTGTTGAACAATGGTGTTTTAGCAATGGAGAAAGAGAAAAAAATTGTTGAACAACGGTGTTTCAACAATGGGGAAGCTTGCCTCTTCTTGAAGTAAGATCGTCATTTCTTAGTAGGCCTTTACTTTGATCGAGAATCTGCAAAAATCAATTGTAACATGGTATTTCTTGATAGGGATTATTAGTAAACGAAATCTAATCTAATACTAAAGAAATTAAATTAAAAAGAATTAATTATAGTGAGGGGTAGGGGCCCCTTCTAAAAAGAGGTAATGAGAGTCTGCCACACATGTAGCCTTAAAATCTTCTTTGGAAATAGGGCGCTGGTACAGACGGAGCTGGTGACCATTTACAAGTAACGGTGTTTTAGAGTCATCAATTGTGAGGAGCCTTACTGTTCCATTGGGGAAAATAGTGTCTACTTCGTAAGGTCCAATCCATCTTGTACGTAGTTTCCCTTGAAATTCTTTAAACCGAGAATCATACAGTAAGGCCCAATTACCTTGTTGGAATTGCTTATGCTTGATAGTTTTTTCATGCCATTTTGATCTTTGCCATTGAACCATAGTTGTCTGATGAATGGCATCTAGTCTTTTTTCATCCAATTCATTAATCTGCTGCAACCTGGCTGTCTGTGCATCAGTCAAGTCAAGGTTGATAGCTAAAGTAGTCCTTAAGGTTTTGATTTCAAATTCCACAGGAAAGACGACACTTTTTCCATAAACTAATTCATAGGGAGAGAATCCTGTAGTATTTCTCCAGGTAGTTCTGTAGGCCCATAATGCTTCAGGGTGCCTGTGAGACCGGT
>JASDQU010192002.1:11088-31129 GCA_032191745.1 Picea mariana
ATGATAGGTTCTACTATTCTCCCAGATATTAAATGAATATCATTGCATTGCGAAGGGAGAAGAGAAAATGTAGGCTGGTTATGGATATCAATGCACTGCACAACTTTATTATTGGGGTTAGGGTTAGGTTGTACAGGTAGTTGGGGCCTCATCATTTGATTGTTCGGTGGAGTACCTGATGGTAAGGAGAGTGGTTGTAGAAATTGTGATTGAAGTAATTGGTTTGGGAACGGGGGTTGTTGCCCCCTCCAATTTGGATTCCATTGGTTTAGATACGGTTGTTGTTGTTGTGGAGGCCAAGGAGTCCACATTGACAAATCAACAAAGGGTGGGTTAGTTTGTTGCATGGGTGGGTAATTCATTTGATTTGGGTATTGCATTTGATTATAGGGAGGTTAATTCATTTGATTGAAAGAAGGATAGTAATTCCAACGATTAGAAGGTGTAAATGACATATTAGGATTCATACCTTGTCCCCACGGTTGCCATTGCCTTCTCTGTGTCAGCAGATAGACAGCTTCAACTTCTTCATCAGTTGGTTGTAATGTTGCCTTGATTCCTGGTAAAGAAGGGCATTGTTGAGTTTCATGATCTTTATCACAGATGGTGCAGATTGGCTTTTTGTCCAATGGACATTCCCTTCATGGGTGTTTGTCTCTGCATTTAGAACAAAAGATGGACATAGCCGCTTCTGCTTCGACTTGTTTCTTTTGAATCTGCAGGGTATCAATTTGTGAGGAAAAAGAGCTTAACATTTCAGTTTTAAAACCTTCAAGTAAATTACCTATTTCGGCTCTTGTTGCTCCCCCACTGGCTGATTTTTGGACTCTTGAAAATGTGGTATCCCTACTATTTGATCTATTTCTTGAAGCTCCTCTTGAACATATTTTGCATAGTTTAACAATTTCATCATATGATTCTTTAGATATGTCCCCTTTTCCAAGCATATTCAGCATATCTAGACAGTCATCCCTTACTCCTTTTAATAATATTTTTTTAAGAATATCTTTACTTACATCAGGGTGACTGGATCTTTGTAGATTATACTGTAGCCTTTCTACAAAGTCCTCCAGATTTTCATCCTCTTTCTGTATCATCTTGAATACTTCTTCTCTTTTTTCTCTTGTTTGGCAATAGTCCTGGTATTTATGCAGGAATTTTTGTTTCATCTGATACCATGTTGTGATTACATGACCTCCAAGACTCATGAACCATCTTAGTGCATTTCCTTTCAATGTTGCTGGAAATAGGTTTAATTTTTTAGCATTGGAAATGTAATCATAACTTCTGCATAATATGTCAAACTCAAAAAGGAATTCATCAGGATCTTCTGAAGATAAACCATGAAAATTAGGTAACGCTGAGAGTGGAATATTCTTCATGGGAGCTACCCCTCTAGGAAGATCACCAATAGGAAATCCTAATGTGGAAAAAGAGTTTTCATCATTTACCTCTCTTTCAAGACCTGCTTATTCTTCATGATGCAGTTCTTCATTATACTCGTCCATGTTTTCTTTTGTTTTCTCCCCTGCTGCGCTTGCTCTGTCCTCAATATTTCCTGCTGGTTTCTTGACTGTCTCAAGACTCCAAACCTCTTTCCCCGTTTCAAAGTTTGCTTGAAAGGAAGGTTGGGATTTCAGTTTCCGAGAGTTTGGTCGTTGAGGAGCAACAGATTCAGATTTTGATATAATCTCGTCGATATAAGTCTTTCTTCCTCCTCTTCCTCTACCCCTGCCACCTGTAGGGTCAGTTTCTTTGGGGTCTCTACGTCCTCTCATGCAATCTTTATATCTGAAAGAACATAAGTGCTTTTGAAATCTATAATTACCTTCCCCGGCAACGACGCCAAAATGTTGGTCACTATAATTGCTTATTTAACTAATCAATCAAGTGCTACATAAATTGTCAACCCAGGGAAGTCTATTTATTTCAAAGTTAATCACACACTGTATATGCTCAATCTCAAAAGCAATCTAGAGTTGTAGTAAAAATATATTAATCACACCTTGCCTTGAACAAACTGAAGTTCTGCCTTGAATTACATGAAAGCAACCTACCTATTGCAGAGTTCAAAGTTTAAAGAAATAATTATCCAAAGAATCCTGGATTACATTAAGAAAATAACAACCTAGGAAAGGAATCTTTCAGGGCACTGCAAAAGGATAGACCAACTATTCTGTAACAGAGAACAAGACCCTATTCCTAAAGAAGGAATCTTCAACATCTGTTTCCGATCATCACACTTTCATGAACTCCTTACTAATCGAAATGATTAACGCACACTGAAGGCTAACTATCCCCTAACAGAGAACAGGACCCTATTCCCCAAGCAGGAATCTTCAGCCCCTATTTCCGATTAGCACACTTTCATGAACTCATTACTAATCAAAATAATTGATGCACACTAAAGGCTAACTAATTCTTAACAGGGGACAGGACCCTATTCTCTAAGCAGGAATCTTCAGCACCTGTCCCTGATTATCACGCTTTCATAAATTCACCAAATAGGATTGCTAACTAGAATGATTAACAGTTACCCAAGCATGAATCATATGAAAACAATGTAACAATTAGTAAAACAAAGTTCAGCAAGACAGAGTTCAGTAAAGTAGTGTTTCAGCAAAACAGAGTTCAGTAAAGTAGTGTTTCAGTAAAACAAAATTTAATCAAGGCATGAACAGAAATAATACTAACACACTACAAAGCTAATGGGTGAATCTTGTGAAGAAGGTGGGCCCTCCCTTCTCACAAGATTCCCCTAAAATGAAAGGAACTAGAGAGAAATGCTCAGAACAATCTTTTATTCATCTGTCAACTGTATCATGTTACAATGTCTGAAGTAAAACACGTCCTTCTCTGTAAATCCTTTCTTAGCCAAAAGGGGAGATCCCGTCTAATGATGATTTCCTCTTATTTAAAGAGGAGAATCCCCTCGATACAATTTGATCATCAAATTACATGTGTACATCTGAGTCCTATTCTTAGTCAGATCAAATCTCTATACTGGAATAGGATATCCTAGTCTCCCATAACATAATGCTATTACAATAGTTGAAAAGGTGTTGAGTGAGGTGTTTCCGTTGCAACTGGAGTAACAACTTCTTTATTTATCTCTTGTTACTGCTATTGTGTGTTGTTTCAACATCGCAAATCATGGGCTGTTTCAGGAACGAGATTTGCGTTCTGACTGTTTCAGCAACGTGGTCTCACGTAGCAGTGATGGTTAATTCTGGCTCAAGGTGCGACTATTGTGGTCGGTGTAATAGCTGTGAATTACTGTTTCAACATCGTAGACCATGGAGAGTGTAAGTTGTTGTTTTAGCATCGTAGACCACAAACTGTTTCAGCCACAGGGTTTGCATGCTTTTAACTGTTTCAGCAATGGGCCTTCAAACAACAATGATAATCTGCAGTTTGAACTGTTTCAACACTTATATATTTCTGATCAACGGTTAAGTATGAGAGTAATGTAAAATTATATGCAAAACGAATTAAACATATAGTAAAGAGAAGATACGTTATATACCTTTGGAAAGATAGGGTAAGGTGATAATGTGAGTTTAAATGTGAGTGAGAAAAGGATGTAATGGTAGAAAAAAGTTTGAGCAAAAAGGTACATTACAAGGTCCTAACAGAGGTCATTCTGCAATTTTCCTTGTGTTTGCATGAACTGTAGATACCCATGATCTGTATGGATTACTATCTCCTTCTCTAGAATGTAATGCTTCCATTGGCGACAGGTTTGTACGATGTAACACATTTCTTTGTCATAGGTGTGGTACTTATGGATGAAATATGAGAGTGTATCACTATGATAGGCCACTGGATAACCGTGTTGAGTGAGAACGACACCAACAATATAATCAGAAGCATCTCTCTCAATCTCAAATGGTTGTTGCAGATTAGGTAAGGTGAGCACTGGGGATGAGCATAAGCGATATATCATCAAAATATTTCTTTTAGGATCTTCCCCACAAAAATTTGACTTTGCAACCACCCTTGGTCACTTGGTTGAGAGCCCATGCAATATGGCAGAATCCCAATACAAATCTGCGATAGAAGTTGGCAACACCTAAGAAGCTCTGAAGCTCGGTGAGTGTTGTTGGGGATGGCCAGTCAAAAAATAATTGGATCTTGGCTGAATCGACATGCACACTGTTGGGCCCGAGATATGATCACTTTTATGATGATTATTATACACTTTTGCCGCATGTACATATGTGTTTTTCATATTTTAAAGGAGTTTTTTGAAGAATTTCATGATAAAATGGTATGAACGGCACAAGGTACGTATAATTTACATTTAATGATTGTATCAAGTATAATTCATCATGTTTTATGATTTCCAAGAGCTAATTCTCATTTTTCTGGTGTTACAAGGAAAAAACGCACTACGTTTCTAGTTCCAGCACTTGATCCAACACTCCTTCTAGTACTCGTTTCGGCACTTGATCCAACACTCTGTCCAACACCTCTTCTTGCACAAAAACGTAGGGTGACTTGACGGTTATGGTACTGGCGGCTAGTGATGGGAAAATTGGGCACATGGGTTTTGTTCATAATTTCCCCTCCAACTATTGAGCTCCAGACAACTAAGTTTCAGTTGTTCAAAGAGGGCGATTATTGGCTCACTCTGTTTCGATAGTTAGGGCACCATTAATGAAATTTACCAATTTTAGAAGTGGTTCGAACCTCCTGTGGTTGACCACTTGGCATGTAAACATTATAAATACCACTATGATGATCAGAAGATTGTTAACCAAGTAGAAGAGACAATGTGTTAGAGAAAAATTCGTTTTTTCTCTGTTTTGAGTTTTTACATTGCCAGATTATGCCAGAACTGCGTTTTTGGGTTTTTATGGTGAATTCGACTTGCTGAGTTCGTGGTGTGATTTTAGAGAGTGACCATGACTTGCTGGGGGGACCACCAGCAGTCTGGTAACTCTCTGTGTGTTGTTCATGCATTTTATGATTTATTTGTCTCTTTATTTCCTGTACATGCATTATCAATTTATTAATTAGTTTGTTGTTGTAGTTTAAATTGTTTTGATTCGCTTTTGTAGGTTAGAATGACAGAGTGTGTTAGACTACATTAATCTCATAGATTAGACACGAATTTACAAATTCATCTACTAACCCCGTGTGCAAGTAGATATTAGATTACATGTTTGCTTTTGAAATTTGATTTAAAATAAGAATTAAAACAGAGTAGAACAGAGTTTTAGTTTATGTTTTCTTTAACCAAGGCTTCGGTGGATGGATAGGGTTAGTTTCAATTTTTATTGCCTATTCAATTGTTAATTATATTTTGCTTAATTAGTTTTTGATTAATTTATTCATTAGTTTACTTTGTCATGCTTTAATTTCTGTTTTAAGCATTTTCCTTATTACATTTTGAATTGTTAAGATAGAGCTAGTTTAGTTTATGTTATGTAATTTCTTGCCTATAATTAGATTGCAATTGTAGTTCTTAGTTAATGAATGAGTTTAAGTATGAATTTTGCTTATGTAGAATAGAAGTATAATGATGATCTCATTATGTTGTTGATGGTTAATAAATGAACATGCAGTGTATTTAATATTGTTTTTGTCTTCACACAACCACCAACATTATATTTGAATTGTCATAGGTTAAAGATAGTTTCTTGCTTTCATAGATTAGAAAATAGTTTTATCGCTACTGTAGGATAGATAGACTTTGCTTTGATAGATTAGATAGTAGTTTTCTTATCGTATATTAAGAATTAGTTGTTAATCTTTCTTACTTTCAATAGAATAGATTTCCTTTCATGCATTGCATTGAGCATTTAGATTTCCTTTCATGCATTGCATTGAGCATTTAGATTTCCTTTCACGCATTAGAAATAGTTTTGCATGAGGCATTTAGTTCACTTGCCTCTTAGGCTAGATAGTTGTTCAATGAGAAGTTTTACTTGCAGTAGTTAGTTTCCTTTGCTTACTTGTCTTTCGCTTTAGTAGGTTAGTTAGGTGTCTTTGCTTGCTTGTCTATTTGCTTTAATAGGTTAGATATGTGCTTTTTCTTACTTTCTTATTTATTTGCTTTCATAGGGTAGTTGGTCATTGAATGTAGGTTGGAAAGTTAAATAAGTTTGCTTTTTATTATGCTTAGTAGTTTGCTTTTGCTTATTGTTAAACTAGTTTTCTTTACATAGGGTTTTACTTTCTTTCTTAGGAACTATCCATCGATCCTTGGCCCAAAAGTACTTAGGTTACCTAGTTTCAAGTTGCTTAGTCGAGTTTGATAATTAGATAGGTTTGCTTGAGTATATTAGACTTAGATAGTTTCTTTCATTAGTTAGACTATACTCTTACCATCCCTTCTACCTTTGGCATATAATTTTCTACAACTCTAAGTTTACTTACCCCAGGTTGACAATTTAATTGAGGGTTTTTAGTGCATATATAACACCCATCACACACCATGTTCATCTACAATGTATCTGAGGTATTGGATCTTGTTCATGTCGAATGAACATTTCTCTAAGTTAGCATATGAATTGTGTTGCTACAAGGTGTGGAGGATCTCCTGAATGTGATGCAAGTGTTTTTCCCAACTCTTGCTGAAGTCAAGGATGTCATCCAGATATACAACCACAAAGTAATTGGTGAAGGGATGAAAGATGTCATCCATGAACCTCAAGAAGGTGACTGGGGAATTTGTCGAGCCAAAGGGCATGACCAACCACTCAAAAATGCCTTATTTAGACTTGAAAGTGATCTTCCATACATTAGTATGTTCTATGGGAACCTGGTGGTAGATAGAATTCATTTCAATTTTGTTAGAATAATTGGACCCCTTGAGCTGGTTAAGAAGGTCATCAATTCAGGGAATTGGGTACCAATGCATGAAGTTGATTTTGTTCAAAGCTCTGTAATCAATACAAAGCCACTAGGTCTTGTCTTTCTTCTGTACGAGCACAATTGGGATTCCGTAGGGTGATGATCTTGGTCAAATGTACCCATTTTTGTGGATCCGACCAAGATCCAAGATCTTGGATCCGATGCTTGATTTTCTCATTTTCCAAGAGAGAGTTTCAATACACGGGCTTATTAGGAAAAGGTGTTCCAGAAGCTATCTCAATTGAATTCTTGACTTGAAAGTGCAGAGGAGCCCTAGTAGGTGAGGTGAATATGTCCCGATATTATTCCATGACCTTGTCCACTTGATTCTGCTATGTAGATGATCCCTGTGTATATGCCATGGATATGGCTATGAAATTTCATTCACTTTGAGAGAAAATCATGAAGAAGACACATTTCCCAGTCTGGTAGATGACCTTCCTACACTTCTTAGCTGAGACCAAATAAATTGTGATAGGTGGAGCTACCGTTGGGATCTTGTACAATTGTCTTCTCACAATAACAATGATAGTACATTATCTAGACTCATATAAATTTTTTTATTTCCATATATATGGCTGGCCTAAAAGAACATAAAAAACATCAAGTTGGGAAACATGAAAAAATACCTCATCCTTGAAGGGCTTGATCCCATAAAGTAGGCAAAACTGTTGGCTGATGCAGAGATAACGTCCTTGGATGAGCCACCTAATGGTGTATGAATGTGTATGTGGTGTTGTCAAAAAATCTAACCACTTCATGACCTATGCTGAGATGAGGTTCTTTTGTCTTCTGCTATCAACAATGAAACATAGTGAAGCACCCTTCACCCACATATGTGAGTGAAAAAGGCACTCACCTTCCTCTGAATATTCTTATTTATTTGGCTAGATCTTAGTGATAACGACTGTGACATTGGGTTCTACATCAACTATCTACTTTTCCTTATCTCATTCTGAATTAGAGTTGGAGCCTGGATCTGTAAGGTACTTTATGTAATATAATATGAAAAAACAAGAATATTCAATAGATATCAATGAAACAACAAAATATTGAGAAGAGAAATACCAGAAATAATACCTTTATTCAAAGAAATAAATTGTCACTTGCCTCTTTGAGGGGGAAACCTCTAGTAGAGTAGAGATCTATTACAATTATTCTCAAGAAAATATTTCTCATGCCTCCTATCCTTATTTATATTAATTCTATCTTCTAAAGAACATTCTAGAGGAAGATATTTCTAGAAGCAGAAGATTCTATTAACAATTCTTAAATTTACTTGTTCACATTTATTAAATAGGCCTTATTAACTAATGTTGGCCTTTATTATATGGAAAATATATTATTCTATCTACGTGAGGGGTTAGGGAGGTTAGGTCCCTAATATTCCCTCCCCTTTGAAAAATATACTTATCATCAAGGATATAGATGACAAAACTACTGCAAAATGGTAGTCGGCTCCGAGGTGGCATCTTATGGTGGAGTATCCTTCCATTGAGCCAAAACTTCCTGGATGGTACACTAATAAAGATGACACTCTTGTTGGTCCAATATGGCTTGTGGCTGCAACCAGATGGAACCTTCTTCATCAAACTCTGGTAGGCTGGTTTGGGTGTGGCACTTGGTACCAATCACTTTCTTCAGACATGAGACATGGAAAATAGGATGTAGCTTGGAGTGATTGGGGAAATCTAACCGATAGGCCACAAGCCCCATGAGTTTGAGAATAGTATAAGGACCATAAAATTTTGGGGCACGTTTCTGACACTGGTGAGATTTGAGTGAATTCTACTTGTATGGTTGTAGACGAAGACACACCTAGTCCCCTTCAACAAATTAATGTTCATAATTATCTTGATCTTCCTGTTGCTTCATGCAGTTTTGAGCCATGACCAAATTTTCTTTAAGAGTATGGAGAATTGTCATGCAGACTGTAATATTATGGCCAACCCTTCTAAATCTTGAAGACACCTAGAATATATGGGAGAACCGATGGTGGATTCTATCCATAGGCTGCTTCAAAAGGAGTCATGCGAGTGGAAGTATGATAAGAGGTGTTGTACCACCATTCAACGATGGGTAACCACTAAACCCACTAATGTTGTATGTCGAATGAAAAACACCTCAAATAGGTTTCCAAACACTTGTTGACTGCTTCCATTTGGACATCAGCTTGGGGATGATAAGCTATGCTGAGATACAATTGGGTTCCCTGGAGCTTGAATAATTATTTCCATAAATTGGTTGTAAAAGTGGGATCATGGTCAGAAACAATAGAATGAGGCATGCCCTGGAGTTTGAATATATTGTCCATAAAAAATTGTGCCACTATGGATGTTCTGAATGGGTGTTGAAGAGAATATAAATGATCATATTTGGAAAGACAATCCACTAACACCATGATGAATATCTTATTTTCTGATTTGGGTAAGGCAACAATGAAATCCATAGAAATATCCATCCAAATAGTAGGTGGAGGCGGAAGCAGTTGGAGTATACTAGGAGGTTTGATAGTCTCACCCTTATTGCATTGACATGTATCACATTTGGCCACAAAGGTGTGGATGTACTGTTTCATATTGTCCTAGAAGAAATATTGTTTGAATCGTTCATAATTTTTGGTAAAACCTGAATTTCCCACTGTAGGTGAAGCATGAAAATTAGAGAGAAACTTGGATTTAAGGGATGACTATTTTCTTAAATACAAGTGACCTTTATTGTGCCAATAATAGTACTCTTCATTGTTCCAAGAATAGTACCCTGGAACAACTTGAGGATCTTATTGAATTTTTTTAATTAGATTGGAAATTTTGGGGTCTTGCAACCATGCTTAGTGAACATCCTGAATCCAGTCAGTGATAATAAATGAGAGGAAAAAGAGGGACCCTTCTTCTTAATATTTCCTAGAAAGAGCATCAACCACCACATTTTATTTTCCCTTATTGTAAACAATGCCATAATCATATCCAAATATCTTGGTCACCCATTGTTTTTTCTCTAGGGATGAAATTCGTTGTTCAAGGAAGTACTTGTATCTTTGATGATATTTTTTAATTTGGAACATTGTCCCAATAGATAAGGGTGCCATAGATCCACTACATGCAAAATACCCTACATTTCCTTTTCATAAATAGATTGTCCCAAATGTCAGTCCAACAATTGTTTGTTGGTAAAAGAAAAAGGTTATCCATCTTGAATGAGGACTGCCATGATTCCTCTCCTTGATGCATCACATTCTAGAACAAAGGTCTTGGTGAAGTTAGGTAGTCCAGTACAGGAGTAGTGCACATAACATATTTGAAGGCTTAGAAGGCTTGGTCAGTTGTTCGAGTCCAACTGAAAGCATTCTTTTTAAGGAGAGTTGTTAGAGGAGCCACAATTTTTCCATAATTTTGAAAAATCTTGTGATAATATTCCGTTAAACCCATGAAACTACTCATACTTTTAAGAGTTTTAGGATGAGGCCAATTCTTCATAACTTCAATTTTCTTAGGATCCACCCTTACACCATACTTTCCAACAATATGACCAAGGTACTAAACTTTAGAGACACCAAAAGCACATTTAGAATGTTTGAGGAAATTGTTTTTCTTGGAGAGGAGATGGAGAACTTGATCTACATGGGTGAGATGTATTTGCCACATTTTAATATAGATGAGAATATCATCAACGAAAACTAACACAAAGTGATGGAGGAAAGGATGAAGGACATGATTCATGAGACTTTAAAAAGTGGAGGGGGAATTACAAAGAACAAAGGGCATGACCAAGAACCCATAGTGGCCCTCATGAGTGTGAAATGCAGTCTTGGGGATGTCCTCCTCTTTCATATGTATATGGTGGTAGCTAGAATGGAGGTAAAGTTTGGTAAAGTATTGAGCCCCAGTGATTTCATACAGAAGCTCATCTATGAAGGGAATGAGGAATTTGTCCTTGATGGTAAGTTTGTTGAGGGAATGAAAATTAGGACACATTCACCAAGTGCCTTCCTTCTTGAGGACCATGAAAACAGAGGAAGAATAGGGGTTGGTACTAGGACGAACAATGCCCAATTGTAACAATTCATGGACAATTTTCTCAATTTCATTTTTTTGAGAAAAGGGATGGAAGTAAGGGAAAACATTGGGAGGAATATTTCCCAGTATTAAAGGAATGGAATGGTAATGGTCGCCACGGGAGGGGGGAAGGCCCTGTGGAATTGCGAAAATAGTGTGATGGTGGGAAAGGATAGCTTGAAGATTAGGGTGTACCAAAGGTGTATCAACTGATTGAATGGAATAGAGTTGGGAAATGATTCCATAATGACAATTTTTGAGTAACTTTTCCATGCGGTGGGAACTGATGATCTCTGGAGAACCTATTGTAATGCCTTGGAATTCAAAATTTTGTCCTTCCTGTTGAAATTGCATGGTTAAATCCTTAAAATCCATGGTTATGGTGCCAAGAGTGCATAACCATTCAACAGCAAGAATAACATCACACCCACCCATGTCAATAGAAAACATGTGATATTTCAAGCTATATCGACCAATTTGTAGGCACACATTTTCACAATGCCCCCTACATTTCATGGAACCACCATTGGAAATCATGATTTGAAAATTGTTGATAGCACGGATATAGAAATTGATTTCTTGGGAAGGAGTCAATGAATGAAATTATGAGTGCTTCCACTGTCAACTAGGGTGATAGATTTCCCATGCTTAATCTAACCAATCAATTTAAGGGTTTGGGGAGAAAAATAACTAGTGAGAGAATTCAACGAAATCAATGGTTAAACTTTGGGAGGATCACAGGGCGATGTAATATCATTTTTTTGGGGTAGCACTACTTCAGGTGAAACCTAAACATATTCATTAGAATCATCCTTTGAAATGTCCATAAAAAGTTTATGTTCTTTACACTTGTTCTCTAGAAAGTATTTATCATCACAATTATATCAAAGACCCTTGAGCTTTCATTTAGCCATTTTCTCCCATGTTAATTTTTGGACCTTGAGAGGAGTGGCCTGAGGGGAACGGGTAGTGGGTTGAGGGCGAGGAACAAAAACATGTTTTCTTCTTTGGGCCAAGATGACCCGTTGTGCCTCATTGGCATGTTTGGTTGCTTCCAACCAATTCTAGGGGAGTGCCATGATGACTTGGGCTCATATTTCGTCCTTAAGGCCATTGATGAAGCATTCCCTGAAGAAAGAATCTGTCATGACCTCCGTTCGGAAAGCCAAGTGCTCAAAGGAAGTAATAAAATATTCCATTGTTCTAGATTATTTTAAGTTGGTTAGACATCCTAAATGGTGGGTGTCCATGTCAAAGCATTCATACAACTCTTCAACAAACTGTGACCAAGAAACATACCCTTGGCATGAATTTCGATGCCATTTCCACCATTTCCATTTTTCCAGATCCAAATAGAGAATTCCATAATGAAGCTTGGTAAACTCATCAATAATATCATGAAGGGAGAAATAATGTTCCATCTGAGTGGCCCAGGCTGTTGGATCCAAGCCATCAAGTTTGTTCACCTCAACTCTAGGAAGATGAGGGTCATGAGGTAGAAATTTGGCATGCAGAGGCTGGTTGGAGTCAACACCTTCAGTATAGAGAGGTGGGTCTGAGGAGGAAGGACCATGGAATTTTTTCATGAATTCTTTGAGAGTGGAAGTGACTTCATCAATTCAGCTACCTAGTTGATTCTGGATGTAGTCCATTTTGGCATGAATGGAAGGAATGCCATTATTCACTTTGGATTGAAGGGAAGTAAGGTCAGTATTTAGTTTCTGATTGGTTTCTTCTTGGCGAGTGAGATCCATGAGGGGATGAGTGGGTCCATGGAAAAAAAATAAGATAAGTGATATATACCACTACAATAAAGGAAACGAGAGTAAACCTATGGGATACGTGGGAAATAAGGGTGTCTGGAATGGTATGGGTCCACGGGGTAAAAAAACGTTAAAAATGATAGGGATCATAGAAATCAGGGAGAAAATGGGAATCTAATGAGATAGGTCTCAAATAAGAGTGCAGGTAGGAACCATACATTTTTTTTATTACTCCCACAGAGTTATACTCCGACCTGAATAATATTGCAGTGTTGAAATTCCCAAATTCTTAACAGAAACAAATGTGTAGTAATTTCGCAACCAGGATGCAAGAGGTAGGGTTGAGTGACAAACATATCCTTTCTATTCCTTGTCTGGTATGTTTCCCCTAGGTTAGGGTTTGCAGGGTGCCTATGGATAAAGTTTTTCCCTATACTATAGATCTTTGATATACATGTGGGATAGAACAATAGTACTCGGTCCAATATCTCAAGGAACCAACTAAGGAGGCTCAACTATACCCTTATTTGTACTACCTAATTACCCAGGTACTAGAGAGTATCTTCTCGAGTGTTTTTATCAGTGGTACTATAGTAGTTAGGTGAAAAATAAGTTGATCTAGGGATGGTTTCTAAGACATAAGGGACTCTTGATATACCTATCGGTACATGGGAGTGATGGTCATATACAAATTCTTTCTGATGCAGTACTACTCAAGGGGTACCAACAAGGGCTACAAAGGCTTCCAACATGGGAGAAAATTTGGTTTCTATATAGCCCCGTGAAATTGTCTATCTCAAATGCATGTAGTTTTCCCTAACACGGTTTTACTCGTTAAACAATAGATCTCTAAGATTTAAAGATGTCGACAATACACGTCTCTACCTTGGAATTTTTTTTTACCCACAATTCCTACCAAGGAAAGTGATTTGATATCACTTTTAAGATACCATATGTAATATAATATGAAGAAACAAGAATATTCGACATATATCAATGGAACAACAAAATATTGAGAAAAATGATACCAGAAATAATACCTTTATTCAAATAAAGCAATGTTCACTTACCTCTTCGAGGGGGAAACCTCCAACAGAGCATATCTCTATTAAAATAATTCTCAAGAAAATATTTCCCATGCCTCCTACCCTTATTTATACTAATTTTATCTTCTAAAGAGTATTCTATAGGAAGATATTTCTAGAAGCGAAAAATTCTATTATCTCTTCTTACATTGACTTGTTCACATTTATTAAATAGGCCTTATTAACTAATGTGAGCCTTTAGAAAATGTAAAATATATTATTCTATCTATGTTAGGGGATAGGGAGGTTAGGTCCCTAACAAGCTTTGACTCTGAGGCTTCAACTCAACCACCAATGATTGCTTTGAGCAACATTCATCAGTGTTGTGCCAAGGGATTTTATGGAATTCACACCACTTCCAAATCTCTTTGTTCGTCTTCCATTTACCCTTCTTTGTTTGTGGCTTAGACTTGTTGTCTTGCAGTTTTTCATCCTTTCTTTTTCCTTTGTTTTGTGTTATAGGGATTCCTTTTCCCAAATTTTTTTGTGATGTGTTCACAGATCCAAACTCCCGCTTATTCATCTACTTAAATTTTTTCTTGATTTTGACAACATATCAATAAGCGACTCCTAGTGATGAGATGTACAAAAATTCCATTTCTGTTTGGATGTACCTGTGTAGGGCCCCATAGTATTTTTAGAACCAAATTCTTCTTAGATTATATGATACCAGTCGTAATAGTTTCCAACAGGGTAATATTGTTCCTTGATGGCATCCATAAAAGAGTCCCAAGTGAGCTGGAACCCAAATTTTCTAGACTTCTTTGTTGATTTTTCCTCACAGTAAGTCTCCCACTAATGTTTGACATGGGGGACTGCCTTAAGTAATGAAAATGTGACCTTTTCCCTATTGGAAAAATTCTGGACAAAGAAATAACCTTCTTTTAGATTTAATTTTTTTTCCAAAGAATCCATATATATATGAACTTAAAACATGGAATATCAAAATTAACTTGTACCTTGAAGGGGACAGCACCTACAAAGTGGTTGCTTGACGAAGATTCCTTTGTTTTTCTAGAAACCACCGAATTATTTGGGAAAACTAATCCATCCTATCGTTCCTCTATTTTGCTAGGAATTCCGTGAGAAACAACTTAATAACATCTTCTACTCTTTCGTCTCTCTATTCTTCTACCATGGGAAACCATCGGGGTCAGTGAGGATGGTCTTCCAAAGGTTCGACTAGTTCATGTCCCAATGCTTGATACCCTGACCTTGTTGGGGACATGCACCAAGAAACCGATAAAGATAAGACCTCTTTGATATCATTGCTACAGATTTATGAGGGAACAAAATGAAACACATAGATACAACAATACTCTATTTCTATTAAAGACTAAAATATGCAGACTGTAAAATAAAATACAAAGTGAAATGAACTTGCTAGAATGGTGGTATCTTATCTTTGAGAAGAGATGTGATGGCTACATTAATTCATAAGAAGATGATTACAATGAGGCTTCCAAGCCCTTTTTAACATAAAGAATAAATGAAAAAACTCTAAACATCCAACACCCTAACCTTGAAAGATGAAACACCAAAAGGTTTGTGGGCCCCGATGGGGGTAGTTGATACATCAACTTCCCTAGGGCATGAATTTTTCTTATGATCTCCATTTGGGTCATTTGGTACATCACCGAAAAGTTTTATCCAAGGAGTACACACTTGGAATGACTCAATACATGCTAATATCAATCTATTAGGTGGTGCCACGTCAAAAAACGTCATTTAGGGCCTCAAAACGACCCCAAAAGTTTAGGACCTGAAAAAATGTAGAAAAAATACCAAAATGGAAATTATACGTTGAGTCAATGGAATAGGTGGGTGACCACCGATGTCCTCTTGGATCATCTGTGCAACAATATCCGACACAACTCCAATATGGGGTTCTTCAAATGCAATACCCGAAACAAGAGTGAGGTTGCCACTACTCTCAACATCAACCTATTGTCCTTCTTGTTTGTTTTTCTTCTCTCATGTGATACTATCTCTTCTTGGAATTTTTTTTTCACTTGGACTGGAGATGTAGGAAACTCTCCATGTTCTTCAATTTTCACTCTCCACACCCTTCTAGTTGTTCATTTTTTTGGGTGAAGCTCCGGATGAAGTCACCAACACTTGAATTCCTAGTGACCACTCAAATTGATGTGAAATTTCTTGTTTCTTCTACAAGGACTTCTTCACATAATCCTCCTCTATATGTGCCTTTGTGTACACTGCTAGATTGGAGAAGCCTTCTTTTTTTTCCTCCTCTGGAATCAATTTTTCCTCTAACATGTGGCTTTATTCTCCCAACAAGATTCCTCAATATTTCCTTTCCTTCCACAATGTGAGCATGTCATCACATACCAAATATTGTCTATGATATGGTCTCTCTTCGTACATAAATGAAAAAAAATAAATGTCTTATTTAACATAGACCTCCCAGCCTTTGTATTCTTCTTTTTCTCGCTGATTGGCTTTTTCTTTCTTTGAGTGCATGTGTAGGATCAGTTTGTGAACTCTCCTTATTGCTTCTCTTCTTCAATCTACCAAAAGATCATTGAAGTGGTAGTGGGATGCCACCTTCATTTACAACCATTTATCCTTCTCCCGATGAGAAAGCCAACTTCAATGTGTCTTTTTCCTTCACAAAAATGAAGTTCATGGTGATGGAATTTTCACTTCTTCCATCAAATCCTAGTGTTAGGATATTTATACACTTAGGAGTTAGTTAAGATAAACTTGGTATAATGTGTCATTAGGTAAAAATGTGTTTCTTTTGTATGCATTTGAAGTTAGGTAATATGATGGTCATGATATGTTCCCGACATAGAGTGATTCAATGACTCATATTCTCTGTTGGAGCCGCACTTGTTCTTTCACCTAAACTAGGCTTCAAGCATCAAACTTTGAAAATTCGTGCACATGAATAGCAATGCGTTTTTTGCTTTCAATAGCATTTCGTTTTTCTGCGAGAATGTTCCTCTCTTGTTTCATTTCGGGATGTCGCTAGTCGGACGTTTTAGATATTTGAATTCATAAGTCCCGAGTCGCGAAACTGCGAACGCACTCTTTCAAATTTTTCACCCAAGGCATTAACTATGGTAAACCATTTAACCCTTGATTAGACATCATCGGGATTTCGTAACTCGGCATTCGTCGAGCCTAAATTTCTGTTCTTTTAACGCCGAGAGCCGAGAACGTGATAAATCTTTTTGATAAGCCTTAGTCAAGAACCAAGGTTAAAAAACTAACCACGGTTAATTTCCGTTTCTCGGCACATCGCAGCTCGGCTTTTTCTCTCATAAACTAAGGATATCCAAAACTGCGATTCGCGAGGTTGCGACATAATTATGGAGAGATTAGTTAGTCTCCTAATTTAAGGTTTACTTCTCGTAATTTGAGACTAATTATCGCCGCATCGCGATATCGCGACTCGACATTTCATTCTCCAAAAACTGGTCTTCGAGTTCCTGATTCACGATCCGGTGATTGGGTTAATCATATTATTAAGGATCCGCTACATCGTGATTATTGTAAATTAATGCTGAGATCGAGAATCGCAATCTCGCGAGTTGTAAAGTCAAAACGTTAAAAGGAAATTCACGAGATGACAAAAAGCGAGGAAATCTCTAAGCCTTAAGATTTGAAATTTTAGAAAAATAATTTTAAAATAAGGTACGTCCCGCGCATCAAGGTTGGCACACTTCACAAGGGATCCATTTACTCTCCATAACTCGAGTACCTGTCAAGCCGCCCAATATTCATGACATTAATGAGAAAATAGGGTAATAAGATCGGATTTTTTCAATTAATTTAGTTTTATTCGCGATTTAATGAAATCATGACAAAGGTACATGATTTTTCAAAATATATACGAAACTTGTTTTATTCATTAAAAGGAAAACATTTCTTATTAAGTGTATAGATAAATTCCTTCTCCGAGTGAACTAGCCTCTGTATGTATACGCAGGTTTATCACAGAAGAACGAAAATGCCAGTTTCAGCTATGGCGCCAAGGAGAGGATCCAAAGCAAATATTGAAGTCGCAGCACAAGGTTCAGACAACGTCTCAGACACTTCGCCTCGGACAAGCGGCTCCGTATCTACCTGGTCTTCCATTACAGATGTCCTGCAATCCGAGGCAGTAAACTGTTCAGACTCTGATGACTATAACTATGATAAGGTGAAAGATGACCTGAACACTAGATACAAGGCTATTGTTCAGTCGAGAATGCATCTCGTTGCGGCCAGACCTCGGTTTCTCCCGTACTTCGATATGATCCGATGGGCATTGGATCACATCGACTTGCCTTCCAGAACTATTGTAAATGACCGACGGGACATTATTGGGACTTTTAGGCCCGAACACATCCAAGCTATGTATAAGCTCCCAGTGACCTCTGAATTCACATTTGGCAAAGAATTCTTCGCAGATTTCAAAGAGAAGGAATGCAACAAATTTGACAAGACTATGCTAGGCTTGATAAAGGATTGGGTATCTCGCTCCTCCACATTCAGGGTAAACAACGAAGGTGTGTATTCGATTTCTTCGTTGGAACCAAATTACAGGTATGTGGTGATGATGACTTGTCGACTGTTCAGATTGGAGGACACGACTCATTTTTACATCCAGTGGGTACCCCTCATTTTTCGGGTGGCAGAAGGTTTCTCATTCAATTGGTCAAAAATGCTCTCTGATAATTTATTCAACAAAATCACCGAGTACCAAGAGAAGAAGGCAGCCGGGAAGCCGTCCGGATTCTACATGTCCGCGTATATCATGGATGCTATATGCACCATGACACCTTTTCCCTTAATGAAATGGGCTTGGAGTCCATCCGAAGATAAAGCAGTGCATGTGTACCACGATAAACTGTGGAAGAATAATGCAAATAATTTCATTTATGAAATTTTTAACTGGGTGATGGTGCCCCTGCACGTCACCATTTTTGGCCTTTTTCCACCCCGCATCCCGGATGGCAGGGATGCAAATATGAGCCATATCATAGACTGGTATGTGGAGGAGGAATTATCCTATTTGAGAGTATTCGGGGCTGCTGTTCCTCCTCTGGCGCTCCCACAATTTATCCCCGACAAACTAGCATGTCGCGAGATCGCTCGCCAAACAGTGATCGGCGGCGTGAGCAAAGAATTAAAAGCATCAGCAAAGAAGGTATGGCCGTATTTTCCTATCCGGCTTAATTCTTATTCCTTGTTGGATTTTGGACATGCTAAGGCTGAGGTTGCAGCCTTAGAAGGCTTGAATTTGGCCTATATCGAATATAAAAGGCATGATCCACAGAAAGTCGTGATTATTCATTTAGAAAATTGCGGTCTAAAGAGGTTCGAGCACGAAGAATCACCCTCGGATGATGTTTTCCGAGGGGCCAAATCCTATCCAGAGGTACAATACCGAATCCATTCCCTAGCGGCTGAAGACAGAGATTCTGTCTTAAAATTTCAGGCGAACAGGAAACGATGTCTCCCTGTGGTGCTGGGAGGCTTGGGACTTCCCAAAGATAAAGGAAAAGAAGCCGAGAGTTCCGAAGGGCAATTCTCTAACCCAGAAAAACGTCAGGAAGGGGAGCAGAGTAAGAATCCCAAGTAGGGGAGAGACCCCAAAACGAAGAAAGAGCCCGAAAGGGAGAAGACTCCTGAGCAGGAGAAGAATCCAGAACAGGGAGAAAATCCCGAAACAAGAGAGAAAACTGCGGGTCCTCCCAAGGGACCTAATCTGGAGGAAGAAATAAAAGATACAGGTCCACCAGAAAGTCAGGATCCAGAGGCAGGAACAAAGACCCCTGACCCCCCGAAAAAGCAGAGTCCACTCAGCACATCGGGGAAAGCTGCGAAACAAATCGGGCAACCCATTGCCTCTGTCACACCCTTGCAGTCAGCACAAGCAGGCGTTAGCGAAGGGTGGATATTTGGTGAAGAGTTGAGGCCTGTAAGGGCTGAAGAACTACCTCCTAACGAATTATTTTTTGACAAAAAGAGGAAAGCCGTGGTGAAACGAGAATTTTATCAAGAGGGAGAGTCTACCGCTAAAAGATTCAAAATAATGACCGATGGGATGAATAAAAAGAAGGATGAATTTGCCACAGAAATTGTAGGAACGCTGGGAGCGTATGCAACGACAAATCAATTCTCGGTCGAAGGGTTAAAGAGGCAGCTCAAAAAAAAAAATCGCCTGATCAAGACCTTAGAAGCCAGGGTGACTTCGGTAGAAGAAAACGCTAGGAGTCAGGTGAGCGGAGAAATAGAGTTGGATCGATCAGGCGATAAGCAGGAA
>JASDQU010192003.1:0-15258 GCA_032191745.1 Picea mariana
TTAAGGTTTTTGTACCTTAAGGTTACAAGGATTTAGGGCAATAGGGGCCAAAGGGATTAATTGATGAAAATGCTTAGTATTTATCAATATCATTAATGGTTATAATGTTTATTTTAAGGGTTATACTAGTCATTGAGGGTGAGAAAGTTAAATGGATTAGATGTTATAGGTTAGATATCATGACATATTATATTGCTTATGGGTTATAATGCTATGGAATAGGGATTATAGAGGTTAAGAATCATGTCTTAAATGGGTGAAATTTATGTGTATTAGGTGTTATGGGTTATAAGTCTTATAAATTAAGGGTTATAAAATCTATAAGTTTTGGCACTGTGTAAACATTCAACTTTTTGAACTTTTTCACCGGAATCTGATGAAATAGATCTTGGTGAAATCCCCATTTTTGGTTTTTTAAATTGCATTTTTGAATGCATAAATAGATTCAACACCATAAAAAACCTTTAGGGCACTCGAATTATATAGAGTCAATCAATCAAATATGGAGTTCCAACAAATTTTTGTCAGATTTCAGTAAAAAAACATTAGAAAATATGCCCATAAAAACTCCAAAAAGTTGAATGTTTAGACTACGCGATAAGTTTTAGGGGTTATGGATTAATTATCATAAGGGTTAGAGTTTCTAGGGAGTTAAGGTTATATTAGGGGTTAATAATTTAAGGGTATATAGGTGATAGGGCTTATATGCATTAGGTGTTAGTAGTTACATATAGGGTTATGAGGGATAATGACTATGGAAATAAGGGTTAGGGGTGATCCACCTCCTATTATTAATGTTTCATGCTTTTAGGATTCATGCTATCCCTTATTTTTTTTAAACATGCTGTATAATTTTCATTACAAATATCTAAATATATACCAAATTATTTGAATAGATTTGTATATTGTACTTATAATGTTTCAATGGATTTGTTGTAATAGGTAATTACAATGTCAACTCCAGACGAGAAAAGAGAGCTTGTTATGTTGAAGCGGCACATGGTGATTCATGGTGATGGGAAATGTTATTGCCCTTGTTGTGAATGCAGGGGTTTTAATGGAAGAAGACTACCTTTAAAAATAGTTGAAAAACATTGTAGGGAGAATGGGCATGTTGAAGTGGAAAATGAATATCGTCCCATGGTAAGTAATTAGTTATTATAGATCTTTAAGGTTATTATACATTAATTGTTTTTTTTTTTAAATTTATCTTTCAAAATAATATTTTTGATATACTCTAACTATATTTTATTGCTTCCATTGTTTTTATTAAAGAAAAATCATCCTAAGAATGTGATGTCGCCTAGTAGGAGACGTTTTCATAGAGATAATACTGAAGAACAAGTTGAACTTAATCATGTGGATAATGGTGATCACGTTATTCCTATGGAAAATGATGATATTAATAATACAGTTGATGATGATGGGACAAATAGATTGATCCAATACATTTATAATGATCCAATGAATGATGATGTCAACATGGAGGACGACAAATTGCAGGATGATAATGATGACAGTGATGAGGACAATGATGATGAATATATTTTTGATAAACCTATCCTTCAAAATGCCACTGAATCCCTATATGAAGGCACAAAAAAAAGTGTGCTCACTGCTGTAATGTTGTTGGTGAACTTGAAGGTATCAAATGGTTTGTCAAATACATGTATGACATAGATCCTAAGGTAAGAAACATAATTTTACAGTGTTATGCAATTTTCAACTTTTATGTTATTTTATTTTCAGTGTCAATTCATGTCTAAATTAAGGATGCAATATTTATAATGATTAATATAATTTTCATTATTGATCTTTTTTTTGTATAATTTTGTTGTAGGTTGATAGGTGAATATTTCTTACCATCACCAAATAAGTTACCTCGCACATACCGAGAATTATCTGCCATTCTAAAATAAATTGGAATGGAATATCAGGAAATTGATGCATGCCCCAATGATCACATAATATATTATGGACAATATGCATTTGAATTGAATTTCCCACAATGTCAAATTAGTAGATATCGAACTGATCAGTTAACAAAAAAGGTGCCTCAAAAGGTTCTTCGTTATATTCCCATAATTCCACGCCTGTAGCGACTATTTAGATGTCAGAACATAGCATAATTTATGGATTACCATGCATGGAATAGAAGTGAAGATGATGTTCTTCAAATGCCTGCAGATGGTTCTTTATATAAAAATATTGAATAAAGATGGCCAATTTTTAAAGAAGAACCTCGTAATGTTAGGATTTCATTGGCAGCTGATGGTGTAAATCCATTTAGTGAGCTCAGGTCTATCTACTCGATGTGGCCTGTTTTTTTTATAAACAATAACCTTCCTCCTTGGATGTCAATAAAGAGAGAGCACACAATGTTGGCAATGATTGTTCTAGGTATATTTTTATAACGATACTGTTCTTTTAATGTTTAACATTTCATTTGTCTTGTTCATTGCACAATTTCATATATGTATACAAGGTGTAGTAATTATCATGTGTATTTTTTAACCATTTAGGTAAGTACCAAGTGAAAGATATGAATGTATATATTGAGCCTCTTGTCGATAAGCTGTTAAAGTTATGGGATGACATCACTATGTACGACATCTCTATACCAATAGGTCAAAGAGGATTTCAGTTCCATGGGATTCTTACATGGACAATTCACGATGCACCAGGACTAACACGTTTTTGTGGTATCTAACACACTATTGCACTTAAATAAGTTAGATGTTGATGATATTATAATGTTTGTTTCTTAAATAATTGCTTGTTATATAACTAATGCTTTCATTGATGCGTATCTTCTAGGTTTGTAAACAAAGGGTAAATTTGCATGTCCAGTTTGTGGTCCTAGGATAAGATCTTGTCGTTCAAGAAGTTTAGGAAAGGAGGTGTTTGATGAATATAGGTACTTTCTCCCTAAGAACCATAGGTATCGAAATACTGATAAACATATTTTCAATGGTAAAGAGGAGAGTGGGATAAAACCACGAAGAATGACACCACACCTATGGAAGTTGGAATATAACAAATCAAATCGTCAATGTAAGTCAATCTTCATCATCGAATGCAATATATTACATTTTTTAATTGTGTTGAATTCTCATGTCTAATGTGTATAATCTAACAATTGTTGTGTTAATTTCATTTATGTAACATACAGTTGGTCGTCAAGGCATTGATCTGCTTCCACGAGGAATGAAAAGTTTCCCCAAAAAATTTAGTAGGTTGCCCTACTATGAGCAACTAGAAATAACTCATTTGTTCGACACAATGCATATCGGGAAGAACGTAACATAAATGTTGTGGAGAATCTTAGATGGAAGGCGTGACAAAGAAAAGATTTCTAAAATTTGTAGTGACATTCAACAAGCCAATCATGCAATGCTAAATATTATTGATTTAAATAGGACTAATGGAGTTGATCGAAATAGCCTCCCATGGTTATTTAAAGAAGATGAAAGCAATGTTGTAAAAGAGATCATTCGAAAATTAGATTTCCAACAGGATTTCCTTCAAACATCAAGAATTTATTAACAAAGAAAGGTGAATTTGGTGGGTTAAAAACTCATGACTGCCATACCTTCATCAAGGTAATTTCTTTCGTATATTTGTTATGTATTGGTAAGAATCGATGTAATATTTTTAAATTTTGTAAATATATTGTTAATATGAAATCGGAAATTTATTAATGTACCATTGTTTTGTTATAGTATGTGTTACCTCTATCTTTGCCCGATAGCTTTGACAACAACATAAAACAAGTTATATATGACCTTGGAAAATACATGAGGTAAATAACGACAGATGAATTACATATTATTATTTATATGTAATTAAAATGTTGTAGAAGTTTTTTATGACATTTTCTTTACTTGTAATATTCATGTATACAATATTGTCTTTGTTGAAACATATTTGGTTCTCATAACATTTGTAGGTGGTTGTCATCTAAAGAAATCCATAAGGAAGACATAAAATATTGGAAGAGAGAAATTCCTCGTTTAATGTGTGCATTGCAAAAGTACCTACCTCCAGCATTTTTCAATGCGCAAGAACACTACCTCATACACCAGGTCGAGGAGATTGAATTGTGTGGAACTGCACACACAAGGTCAATGTGGATGGTAGAGAGACACTTGAAGTCATTGAAGGATTTAGTTAGACAAAGAGCATGTCCCGAGGGTTTTATGGTGGAGGGGTATATGGTATATCAAACGTTACTGTATATTAGCGATTATCTTCCTAATTTAGGGAGGAAAAATAATATGCATTGCACTTTGGGTGTCAATAACATCAAAATATATAAAGTGGAGGTCTTGGTCGAGAATGGTAAAATGAGGAAAGTGAAAGGTATTATATTATTTGATTTTAATCTATATTGTATTTCTTCAATTTATATTATACCTCCATCAATTATTATTATTCATTATTCTTACTAATTTTTATTTTTTTCATTGCAGCTGGTAGAGTGTGGGATGCACTACATTTATACATTGATAACAATCTTGATTGGATGAAGCTATGGATAGAACAATGTGAACAACATCATGATAGGTTATCATGGGAAGGGGTGGCTACATTAATAAAAGAGCTCATCGTAATGAATATCACAATCTTACACAGAGGGAGATTGATTTAGCATATGGTTTAAAAGATAAATAGGTAAGCATATAAAATTTTACCCGTACTTTCTGTTATTATACAAAATGTTAATGTATGAATTTTTAATATTTATTAAGTTTAAATACGTTTATGAATTATTAATTTATTTTGTACTTGTTGGTAATATTGCAGATGAAGCACCACAAAGCTATGTGGTATAATTGTTGAAAATTTCGCATCAAAAGGGTGGATGACACGAAGAAAACCGATGATTTAGGGATAACTACAGTGTTTCAAGTCACTAATGTTTCTTCTAGAAGTGACAAACATCCAAGACTAATAGAAAATAGATATTATGGACATTTGGATGATATAATTGAGTTTGACTTCAAATCCTTCAAGATAATTTTGTTTGAGGTCAAATGGTATCGTTTACGGATAAATGAACGTGATCCTGAAAGAACTGTTATTCAACATGACAATGGTTTTACCATGGTTAATACAAGGACATTTGAACTGGGTCTATAAAGCTATGTTCTTCCAAGCCAATGTGAGTAGGTATTCTATTGCGAGGTTCCCGATAAACCAAGTTGGTTGTTTGTTATTAGATATGATCCAGGAGGAAGGCCTGTAAAGTATAATGTACCGAAAGAAGATGATATTCAAGAACTAGAAGGTGATACAGAGGAACATGAGGAGGTAGACCGTGTATCGTCAGATGACTAAGTTGAGGAAGTTGATCGACCATATGATGTAGATGATAATGTTCTCAATGACGCTATCTCTGATGATGATATTATGGAAAATTATGATAGTAATGATGATTATGTTGATATGGCCAATCCATTCGACGATGATTCTGAAATACCAGATGATGATACAGAATATGATGAGTTGGATGAAGAAGAAGATCAATGATATTCCTACATGTGGTGAGTCATTTGTACTATAGATCTCTTATGTTTTTTTTCTTTCATGTAGTCTTAGTGTCATTTTTAATTATAGTTGTTGAATCTAGATAGATTGGCTATTGGGGAAATGACAATGTTCATGATGAAGATGATATTGACGATGTTGAGTTTGATGAAGAAGAAGATGAATGATATATACAGGTATGTGTGTTATAGGATGATATTTATATGTTTTTATTTTGTATAATATAGTATTTTACATGTTCTTTATTATTTCATATTGGGTATGGGGAAATTGAGAGTGATGTGAGGGGGGGGGTGCATAATTAGAGCTTCCACCTTCACATGGTTGCCCTTGTTTAGTAGAGAATGAACTATTCTCGAAACCAAGAGAAGCTCATGAAAAACGATGTTTTCTCATAAAAGTTGAATTGACTTAAAGAACTTAGCCCGAAAGCCAAGTTCTAGTTCCAAGTTCCTACACCCCGAGCTAGTACCTGCACACAAAGACAAATAAGGTTAGGTATCCTTGGAATTTTGGAAAAAAGGCATAAAGGGATTTTTCATTGCACTTGCTAAAGGTGTTGCAATTGGAAAAACTAACAATCCAAAACTAAAAGGGATCAATACATAGATTGTCAATGAGAGGTGATCTGGCCGTGGTGTGTAGGAATAGGCATAGCACTTTCAAAATTATCATTCTCCAAATATCTTATACAAATTTTACAAGGAAATTGTACTAGGACTAGACATGGGCAAAAATGACCTGTGAATGGGGCCTTAATATTGTGTTGGAATCATCATAACAACAAACAAAATATATAAGAGGATCATATCCATCATAGCGCCACTAGTCTACAAGGGGGTCCCACCTACTAGTTTATTATTATTTTTATAATAAATAATAGAGCTTGGCAATCATTTGCAAGAAGTATTCATCGTTGCAATTTTAAGCATAAACACTTGGTGCACAAGTTGAATTCAAGTGTCCACATGTTTGTGAAAAGGCTTGCACCTCCCATGAACCATGATCCATATTACCTGTCAAACCTACACTCAAAGATATTCAAATTCTCAAAACAAAGTGTAACCCTAGAGTCACATAAAAAGGTTGATATCACCATAACAACTCTTCCTCTCACTTTAAGCTAGCACTCATCTAGAGAAAGGGGGGATTCCCTAGTAAGGATGTTTAAGATATACTTTAGAAATAACCAAGATGGTGGATTGCTAAGACCAATGCCTACCCAGTGGGTGATGGAGTTGGGATTAATAAACAAAAGTGTTCAAACAATGTGGAAGAAGGTGTAGTAAGGATATTACTAAACATGTACTTAAACTAACCACATGGATATAATTCAATAAGAAGAAAATTAAAGGAGGGCCCTTCGAAAGATGCTTCTCACAACAAGTACAAAATCAACCAAATAATTTCATCAAATATCAAGAGATCCATGACACGCTGCACTTAATCTTCAAACCTCGGCTAAGGCAATGCCAAAATAAAGTGAACAACCCTAACGAAGACATTACAACAATAAAATATCTTTCAATAAACCCAATGATTACATCAATATGAAGGGAGGATTTCACGTCAACCCTAGCATCCTCGTAATGGAGAAAAATGCCCTTTTCCAATAGATTTGTACTAGTAATTTCCAACCATCAAATCAACCCCCCCCAAAAAAATATGAAGAACCTTACATTAAAGTGTCCCTTAACTTCTTCCTCCCAATAGACCTTCAATATCCTTAAAGTGAGAGGCAAGGCCACTGAGGTGATGGTGGGTGGTTTGCCTTTAATTTCTCCTAGGATCTCCCATTTGGTTAGGAATTTTCCCTTAGAAGAGAGTTCAAGCAGTAAGACCTTACATGGATTCCTCCCCCCTAAATTCTCATTAGAGGCCAATCTCCTAGTTGAACATGGCCTTCAATGTGGATCCTACAAAGTGCAAGAAAATTGGGGTGTGAGTATCTAAAAATTGTGTCTCTTCTTGTCCACCTTGTAATTCCAACATGATTCCACATAAATAGCATTATAGGTGGGTGTTATATTTTTGCAAGTTCAAAATAGATTCAAATTGTTTTACCTCTTTTATTTGTCAACATGTTTATCTATCTTGATCAATAAAGTCCTCTTCATGCAATGCCAATGCTTCTCCTGATACATCATATCTTCTAAAAGCTAATATAGCCCTTGTTACTTGAAGGAAGTTGCCTTTCTAGCCTTTGAAGGGGCCCTTGCAATGTTATTTCTATAAATTCAACATACTAGCACAACCACTTACTATATGGTTGGTGTATTTTGATTGGGTACCGCATTTGGTATATTTTTTTCACCACAAACATGAAGACCATGCTAACAAATACACCAATTACATTGAGGAGACCTTGCAACAAGCCATACCATGCCCTGGAATCCCCATGGTTATTTTCATTGACATCATCAAAATTAATCACCTTGTGTCTAAGAATAATCTTTTATTACCTTCACCTTGTGTAGTGCATTAAGAGATGATGAACTATTGAATCTCTCATTGTAAAATCTTGTATATTGGTAATGCAAAAGATGAATCTTTTGGGGACAAATAACTCAACACAGACCAAATTATGGAATTCCAAATTGGGTAGGATGGTATCCAGTTGCAAATACTAATTAATTCTTAACTTTATCATTAATAATATGCCTAGATTGTGCAAAATGATCGCCCATCCATTGCACTCCAACACCCACTTGATGCACAATCGTGCATTTCTTTCCCCATATCCAGGGAGAAAATGGATACCCGTAGACCCATAGGAAAATCCCAAGAGTTAGTAAGGGTGTAGGAGCACCTTTTCCAACTTCTTATGTTCCCACCTGATCTACCAATAGCATCAATGTAACCACATTCCTAGTCACTCAATAATTTGGAGAGTTCTTAGGTTAATTTATCTCCATGAGTCATAATTTCCTGAAGTAGGATAACAAAGGTTTTAAGGTCTCTATTAACCTCTCCATGGCCAATTGCTTTAAAGGATTGGCCAACCCTCAACAATTTAGTTCCAGAAATATCATTTCAAACCCTCACAAGGGGCATTTTCTCGAAGCCCCTATCAATGATAATTGTTTTTTATCTGGATTGGATCATCATATAATTTTTCATCTATCTTGGTACTTTCTAGGTGGAAAAAAATGGAGGAATCGACTTGCAGGGCCATTTTAGTGGTAAGTCCCAGTTTGGAAAATTAGGGTTTGGAATCTTCTAGAACCATTTTGAGGCATTGAATGCAATTTTTTAGGTTTACAACATTCGAAACTTGTGCACACAGAGTGACCTTTCCAACGATGTGAAAATTACCTCAATCATAAATCATGTGTGAAATTTATGCCTCCCACAAGTATTTTGTAAATGCCTCAAACATAATGGAAGTATTTTGTGGATCAACTCCCTTGCCAATATATTATTGAGTCGATTCATACAATGTTTGAAGGTATTTTGTGGCTCTGCCCCCTTTCTCATGTATTTTTGTGTTTATGAGACTCACAATATCTTATGAAAGATTTTGTGTGAAGGATTCTAATAAATCCATCCTTCAAACATACAAAAATGTTATGTTGTAATGGACTTTCATGAATCATTATCTTCTCTCTTAAGATTTGTTGTTTGAAACTATTGGATTGTTTTGTGGAGGCCCCAACAAGTTTTACTTTCCCATATTTTTGAATGGATTGTGAATGACACCCATATCCCACCCAAGCACCATAGTCTATTAAATAGGATAAATGTGGTGGTTTGAGGCCTTCTAAATGTCCATGGATAAATTCTATACTGAGAACATGGCTAAATGGTCCATGTTCAGAATAGGCATTTCCTTTTCCCTTCTCATGAACTACTCAAAATACTGAGTGAAGAAATACTCTGTGTTTTTTCAAAGGTTTGGCTCCAACCTTAGATGCAAAATTCTTACATGTCAAGTTATATTTTTGATGTTTATCTTTAGCTATATTATAATATGAATATTGTTGGCCTAACGTTTCCTTCTCCCTCGATGGAGTGTAGGTACAACCAAATATGTATCTATCAGACCTATCATCCAGATCGAGTGATGAAATTTTGAGAGGGACAAGGGAAAGCATATCCAACACATGTTAAAAGGCGAAATCAACTAGAGGTGAAAAGGTCAGAAGAAAGTTTGGTAGGCACATGCAATTCTTTCTTATTGAAGGAGGATCATTCTCTTATCACGATGAGAGCATAGGGGACATTGAGGTTCCCTTGAGGTACAAACACCTACTGAAACAGTGGGTACCCAAGGAGCTCCCCGAGTTGGACACTGACTTCTGTGTTAATGAGAGGATGTATCGCATTTCTCCGTCATCCATCCATGGCCTTGGTTTATTCTCCATGGACAACATAAAGGTAAAATATGGCGGATTAGTTGAATTGTTTGAGTATGTTGGACCATGTTACACTTATGGAGTATGGTTGAGGCTAGTCCAATATATGCCTAGTATGCGGAGATACGCACTCGCCGCAAATTAAATATAGCTGAAAGACAATAATAGGCATAAATGAGAGAATATGTATATTGATGGAAGGCCAAAGGCATTGGGGAATATTGCAGGTCTTATAAATAGTACAAGGCTTGAGATGACAAGAAAGGAACCCAATTGCATTTTTGAGGAGCGTGAAGGTAATAGGATATTTGTATGTTCAATGAAAACAATAATGGTAGGTGAAGAGCTGCTGATCGATTACAATTTGAATCGAGTTGACCCAGGAATGTCTTCTTTTTCTACGTTACAAAACCCATTATACCCAAACTTAAAAAGGGATTACTTAATTTGTGAATGTTTCATTTGTGATGAACTTTTATTTTATTTCTGAAATATTTTACTTTTAGGCATATTTTGCGTTCCTCTACACTTATCCCTGTAACATCAAGTGTTCTTGTATCTTCACACAAGCATAACATGACCTAAAAATTTTCAGTCAACATTTACAATATTGGGTTACCTCATTCCATCCCTCTCTTATCTTACCTACAGTTGCCCAACCATAATATCACCAATTGATGGATATAATGAAGCATGTGCCTCTTATGTTAACTTTGAACAACTACAATGGCATCCACAATACATTTTAGAGGGCGCATTATAAATCATTTGAAAGGTTTTTATGCTAGCTAAAATGGGGTGTTAGAATATTTTTTCCTAGTTTGCTAGATATAATCACTAGAAGCAACAAAACTATATAACACGGTGATGCTACCTCTCTCTTGAGTTTCAACATGTATTTTCTTTCTCCATGGGCCATCTTCCATATTTGAACTTCTTGAAGTTATCCCATATTGCTTGGGATTTGTATTGCACCCTTGAATCTGTTATGCACATCCTTTCTAATGGTTTGGGCTTCAAGCCATCCTTTGGCCCCATTCAAATCATCTTGGAAAAACTTTCGACCCACTTTGCCTCATTTGTTGAAACACCCAAAAGGCTCCTTTCCATTACATCCAAGGAACATGGGAATTTAAGACAACGTTATAAACCAGTAGAAATTCCACATTATTAGCTTGGAAGGACACACATCACATGAAAGACATCCAATGCTTCTACCGACCTCCTCACCTTTCAAAGAACATAAATCAATGTTGTATAGACATACCTCCATTGAAAGCCCTTATGTTGCACTAGATGTCTTGTAAATGTTCATTTGATAGAGCCGACTTATCACTTGTTCTCATGGAAACTACATTACTACATCCTTGTTGAATTCTCTGATTCTTAGATCTGATATATATTGTTTTATAATTTCAATGCAAAATTTCGTTTCATGCCACATTTATCACAGAATAACTATGCACTCGGAATCTCAACTATTACAATGCAACAGAAATAACAAGATCTAGAAATATTAACCATGCACAGTAGACACAAGAACACAATAATTTATTCTAGGAAAACCAAAACCAAGCTTGGAAGAAAACCCAACAACATTTCTTATAGAATAATCAATTCAAGAGTTTACAAGTTTATCACCATTAAAATAGACCAAGAGATATCAAAGAGTCACCTCCCCAGCCTAACGCAACTCCCAAGAAGTAGCATACAAGATAGAATACCAAGAACTTCAAGTTGTAGCGAATTTTACCCCGAATTTAACAAAACCCATGATACCCAAACTTAAAAAGGGATTACTTAATTTGTGAATGTTTCATTTGTGACGAAATTTTATTTTATTTCTGAATGTTCCATTCAGGGATGATTTTAAGGATGGAAATTTATTTTAAAATGTAGAAACCTTGGCGAATATTATTGATCCTTCATATGTCAACTATAAATGTTTGGTGATATTTTTTAAAAAATATTCAAATTTCTAAGTATTTTATATATTTTTTATAAAATTTTGGCGATTTTTAAGGTAAAATAATTTTATCCTCTAGAATTTGGGCGAATAATTTTTAAAATAGCGAATCTCGTTTTTGGAAAAACCATGGAAAATTAGCCCATGAGCAAAATTTAGCCCCTAAAATCATCCTTGGTTCCATTTGCTAATTTTTGCTCGATGTTTCATTTCCAAATATTTGCTAATTTGTATGTGTGAATGTTTCATTTGATAATATTTGCCAATATTCCATTAGTTCATATATTGTTTTTTCATTATTTCTTGCACGTACTAACATTCTTCTTGACATTATGCTAGAGTGGTGATTGGGGCAAAGGCCCTGATCATGGAAAAGGCGTTGATCGGGGAAAATGCCCTGTTCCTAGCATTGCATCAACCGAAAATGATGAATATATAAGTGATGAAGAGATATTTGATTCTTTAGACCGATTGCAGACAATAGAATTGTCCATAACAAAGGCCAATAGGGAATTCATGGATTTGGTCGTTGTTGGGCCGGAAAATGCTAAGGATTTCAAAAGGATAGTTGAATTACACATTAAGATAGCAAATTATGGGGTAAGTCATGTCATCTAACAATATCAATTTTTGGTTTTAAATTTTGTAATTTGATATATGCAATTAACACATATTTCTCATTGTAGAATTTTTTGAGATCGATGAGAGGGGAAGGGGAAGGTCTTGGTGGTAGCAGTGGGACTGCAACAGTGAACCCGCATGGCCATGTAGCCACCAGGATATTTTCCACCCCAAGTGTGTTGCCTGAGACTGATTCTATGGCTTCTAGGGGTGATGCCACGCCCCCACAACACACACCAGATTGTGCAGGTGGTGATCATGATCATGGAACTGATCACTCTTCCATTGATTATTACCCTGGTGCTACACGTATCCAAAGCACAGGAACATCCGCGGTATCATTTTTGGTCGACCAGGACATGGTTCTTCTAAAAATAGTACATCTACTAGGTATTTAATATATGTCTTTATAGAGATTCTTGTTATATAATTGTTTAAACAATCACATATCAATGAGATTTAAATTATTAATGATGACGATGTTTTACAGGAAACAATGTGTTCTACAATAGTTTGCATGACTATGCATTAGAACTTTTTGGGCCGACCATTCAACTACGATGGAATCGACAAGATTCCAAACTGAAAAGCCTTCTTATCTCCAGACTGGTTGGCGATTTTGGTGACTCGGTCAATAAGCTAGAAGTCCTCAAAAGGACCAGCAAGCATTTGAAACATGTTAGAGAGGCGTATAGGAATAAATTAGTACAGGACCCCAAGTGCGAATGCCCTTTGGTTGTCCCCAAGAGGGAGTGTAAAGAAATTATTCTCGGTGCAAGAGAATTAGTGATGAAAGCACAAGGGAAGAAACCACATGGCCCTGGAAGGTAAGAGGCATTTTCAATTTACTATGATGGTTTTTTGTTTACTTTACGAGGAAAACAATCAATATCTAACATATCTTAAAATATTACGTAGACTCCAAGACACTTTCAAGGCAACAAAGGCAAGACAAGACAAACATTGCCAACATAAACTGGGCCAAGGTGGTTACAAGAAATTGAAGGCACAGGTTCTAAGTGCCTAAACATTTTACTTTTTTTTTTATCATCGTCACTAAATATGTAATTCATTGCAGCTAGTGACTAATGATTTTGATATTGCTCAATGAAGGGGGATTTGTTCAACAACCAAGCCATAGTAGAAGATCTAAAGGTCGGGTTCACGTAGGGTTTTGATGGTGTGGTGGTGCGATGAAGAATCTTGGGGAAATCACCATGTGTCTCTCTAGAGGAAATGGTAAATAAAATGAAATTGAAAACTTGTCGATTAGTTTTTACTCATTGATTACTTGTAATGAAAAATATATTTTTTATTAATTTAAAATGTAAAATAATGTGTGTCTTTTCCACATTCACAGGAGAGTAACAATGCTACCAATGCTCCTAATGTACCCGCTGAACCACATACCGACCCCCATATTGATTCAAGCACTGCTGCCGAAGGACTATTACATAGTGGTATGCGTGCATTTTTAATGTTTTTCCATTTTTCAATGAGTATTGATATTTAGGGTATATTCTGTACTAAATACTTATATTATTTCATATGGCAGAGTGTATAGATGCGCCTGATCGAGAGTGGAGATCAACAAGCTCAGAAACAACAATGCGACCACCAGCTAATGTTTCTACTGCACTGACTAATGCAGGTATAAAACATTGTAATTAAATCTGTATTAATTAAATTTCCCTAGGAACAATGAATAACAATATCACTTGAATTTTTTTTTTTGTTGCAGCAGTGGATGCCCATGCGCATCCTCAACCTCCACACCGAAATACTAGAAGTTCATCATGGCATGAGGTGTTGAGTACTGATGATGCAACACTTCAAGAAGGCCCAATAACTATGGGGGATCAGTTAAATTATGATGATGATGACTTAGTTTGTGCTTTCATGGATACTAGGAAGAAGAACAAGAAGAAAAACAAATGATTAGACATTTTATTATTAATATAAATCCAATATATTTTTGGTCCAATGTAATGTATTTTGTTTTCCTAAATGTCATGAATGTTATCTGCTTTCATGTTTTTTGTTTTAGCACATGGCGATGAATGTTATATGCTTACATTTAATGTTATTGTCATTTCTAATTATAGTTGTAAAATCTAGATAGATTGGATATGGGGAAATGAGAGTGATGTGAGAGGGGGGGAGAGGCCAAAAGAGCTTCCACCTTCACACGGTTGGTCCTGTTCAATAGAGAATAATTTATTCTCGAAACAAAGATAAGCTCATTCAGGTTCTCATCTTTAGTCATTAATTTGTAGAGGTTGTTACATCTTTAATTAGTATTCTAAAATATAATTAAGTCATGTGATGAATCGCAGGATGGAGAGGAGCAACATTGGAGGCACCCATCACTCAAAGATATGGATCTTGTTAAGTGTTGTTTTAAGGTGATATGATTACATATATTCTAGTCAATCTTAATATCAAATAATAATAATATAGGAAATGTTTTAAGAAAGTTAAATATTTTATGTTTTTTATATTTTTTTGGAGATTATTTTTGTTGAAATTATAATTTTGAATTGATGAAATTGTTGTTTTTAATGTAAAAATAGTTTAAATGTCTTGAAATGCATCTTTTGTCACTGGATTGTGTACAATTAACATATAATATCTGCAATTGAATCAATCTAAAATTATTAGTCCATCCATAACAAGTTTAGAATACTAGATTAGTTTAAAATTTGAGAAACTCAACCCTTTTCTACATAAATTCTTCTCCAAATCTATTAGGAATTGAGTTTTGGC
>JASDQU010192005.1:11205-31246 GCA_032191745.1 Picea mariana
GTTTGCATTGCACGTCCACCAACACCTCCTCCAACCCCCCCGTCTCTGCCACCAATGCCAAACCACAAGGAGAAGAGCCCATAGGGTGCAATTCCATGCACTATGAATCATCGGGTTGGCTGGTTCACCCACCCATGGCGGCCATGCCCTCCCCAACGAACTAGCAAGACCACTGCAGAGAAAACCACGTCATCAAAGAAAGATTTGGGTTCTATGTGATTGAGGCTCGAACAATGGCCACCCCTATGCTCAGAAAGAATAAACCAAAACCCTAACAAATGAAATGAGGAAGCAAAGCAAGGGGTTTTTAAGTATTGATCTTTTTTTTGTTGGAAGGTGGAGGGAGGGGCATGTGGACCATGCAAGGCCCTGTGTCGATCCTATATTGTTTTGCATTTCTTTTTACTATAATTTATTTAAGTGTATTATATTTCCATTTATTTGTTTTTTTATTTTATTTTATTTTTAATTTATTTTAATTTTTATAAATTTAATTATATATAGTTCTTATTTATTTTAATTTTTATTTTATTATGGTTTTATATATTGTAAAAAAAAAATTAATTAAATTTTTATTTAAATTTTCTTTATATAAATTGAAAAAGTGGTCCATATACAGTTTTCAATCAAGTGGGACTCGTGGCCTATTAGTTATCTCTGTGAAGTAATTCTAAGCTCCATGTTTTTCATGTCTCCTACTTAAAGAAAGTGATTGCAACTAAGTTCCACATAAAAACTAGTCTCCTTGAATTGGATGAAGAAGGTTCCATTTTTTTGTAGCCAAGAGAAGTATTGGACCAACGAGAATGTCATCTTCGTTAGAGCACCACCAACGAAATGTTAGTCCACTGGAAAGATACAACTCCAAAATATGCCACCTAGTAACCAACCACCATTTTGCAACAATTTCCTCATCTCAAGCCTTCAGGAGAAGGATTTTCTTCAAGGGGGAGGGAATGTTAGGGACCTAACCTCCCTAACCTCTCATGTAGGTAGAATAATACATTTTCCATGCAATAAAGGCCAATATCTCTTAATAAGGCCTATTTAATAAATATGAACAAGTTAATGTAAGAAGACCTAATAGAAGCTTCTGCTTCTAGAAAGATCTTCATCTACAATGTTCTTTAGAAGATATAATTAGTATAAATAAGAGTAGAAGGTATGATAAATCTTTGTCTTGAGAATTATTGTAATAGATCTCTGCTCTGTTGGAGGTTTCCCCCTCGAAGAGGCAAATGAACATTGCTTTATTTGAATAAAGGTATCATTTCTAGTGTTTCTCTTCTCAATATTTTGTTGTTCCATTGATATCTTTTGAATATTCTTGTTTCTCATATTACATTACATCTGGTACCTTAGACTGAGTATATGAATGTATACTTTTTAATATAGGCTGGTGAGACATGACAATTTTTGGGGCCGAAGTGCCTTGTATGTTTGTGTGTTTAGGCCAAGGAGCATTTATGCTATGGATGGTAAGCCAAGATTTGTATTTTTGTAATCACAATTTATATATCAATAAAAATACGTCATCGTTGCAGACCTCAAGAAAAAATTACTATGGATGGCCAAGAATCCATGAGAGTGAAATGGGTATGGTGATTTATAAGAAGGGTTTAATTGAACGGTTAAGCCAAGGTATATAGTAAAATATTACTAAAATATCCAAGCCTAAGTTTATGTCTTCTATTTATTTATCCTAAGTCCAAAAGTGTTGGGATGATTTTCAAGGGGAGAGGAAGTGATTATTCATGTGCCAGTTGTAAATTTCTTTGCATGCATAATTAATCCCTTGTATTAGTGTGTTTGGGGGAGCAGGGTCACTCATTCAAACTACATGGGAAGTTGGTGGGTGGAACTAGAGGAAATATTTCAAACCAGAGATTGAGGATTGAGTTGTGAGCTATTGTATTGGTTACCCTATAAACCCTTGGTGGTTTGGGTGTGTTTCCATTTGTTGGGTTGCTTCAGGAAAGGCTGAAACCAAAGAGGGATTTTTGAGAATATGCTTCCCTTTATGTTGTCCCAGTGGGTGCGTGTAAGCTCCTTGAGAGTAGTGGTGTGTTCCTAATGCCACAAATATCTAAAATTTCTTGGTTGACCTATTTATAAATCTCTATAAGGGAAGTGGTATAGCCAAAGGATTTTCGAGTGATGAACTAGTACACTTACTTAGGTGAGATAGACAGATCGAGAATGAGAGGCTATGAAGTGGAATTGTTTTTTCATTTGGTGCCATTGACCTTTCCTTGAGCTATGTGCTATTTGAATTTAGATTTTGTATGTGAAATCGTTTTCCCTAGTGGTGTCATAGCCGTGGCTCAGGGGTGACCTATTTTTGAGATCTAGAACAATAAATTCTATGGATGGGAGGAATGTTTGACATATAAATATAATAGGTGTATCTATAAAATATAAGTTTCTGGATTATCATGCTTTCACCTTTATGTGTAAACATATGTGAATTGTATGTTAATTTCCACTTTGTGAATTATTTGCACGATTCCCATTTTATTTATGAATTTTATACATAATTAGTGATGATGGTATATGAATATGCATGATTTCATGATAATGATAATATTTCATAATTGTACCATATGTAGGATAGACTGTACCAAAATTCTATCAGATCCCTGACGAGAAAAATGTATTATGGATTTCAGAGAACAACTTTATGGTAGTGTGCCTCAAGTGGCGCCGGGGACCATACATTGAGGTATTATATCTTTGACCGAGCATTGAAGGAGTAATGTGGCTCATCCTGGAGGTCGGGGACATTACATTATGGTATCACAGCTAATGTTTCAACACTCAGGTTGTATGGGATAAGAACCAAACCAAAATTGAAGAATTTGTAGATAAGTCATAGTGAATTGAGTGTAACTATGTAGAAATCCCAAAATTTGTAATGTAATTCAGTAAAAAATTGATGCAGGAGAAGGGATAATTTTAAGGATGGAATTTTTTATTAAAATGTAGAAACAAGGGATAATCTTACAAGTCCTTAATATGCAAAATGTAAAATGCTTGGCGATAGTTTTGTAAAATTTTTCAAATTTCTAATGATTTTGTATAGTTTCTAGAAAAAAATTGACGATTTTTAAGGTAAAATAATTTTATTCTATGGAATTTGGGAAAATAATTTTTAGAAAAAACGAAAATTGGCTAATCTTTTTTTTGGGAAAAACCATGGAAAATTATCCCATTGGCAAAATTTATCCCCTAAAATGATCTATGTGCAGGAGTGTCAAATTATTGGTGCAGAAGTTTAATTTCTTGCACAAACCCTAATTTTTCCATGCAAATCTAAGTTATAGAGCTTACATGGTGGCTGGGAAAATAAAATTCAAATTTTAGACATTGTTGAAAATTTTGAAATTATGGAAAATTTGGGGATTTTCCATATGGGTGATGTTAGAGGTGACATAAGAATGAAAGGTGGTAGTCAAGGGTGCACACATGGTACCTTATGTTCTAACCCATCATGCACCAAGGAGCCAAAGGATTGTTGGCAGAACCATGAGGGTGGAACTCTTATATGGGAACTTGATACATTGTGGGATCCATATTTCAAAACTAATAGACAAGGTTACTGATCGAAAAAATTCAGATTTGATTATGATCTAGATCATCATATTGTATAGATATTAGCTATTAGATATATCGGATAATCAATGATCGTTGAAAAGATCGTGTAGGTTAGGGATCCTTCTCTAATATAGGCCATTAGTCAACACATTTGTTTGTCATCCAATATGTCAGGAAAGAACGTTTTCGCAAGAAGTCTCATTCAAGAAGAATTTCCCAATGGAGGGAGTATGAGAGGGTTGGGAAATTTGATTTTTGGAAGGAATTATGAATGTGATGAATTTTCATCTCAATGGAAAAGAATAAAAGAAAACATTCGATAGTCTTGCATATTCTGGGCTTCGAATAACCTATGATGAAGTGTTAACATTTTGATATGGAAAGATTGAAAGCATTGTGGGGAGTGAATTAACCAAAAGAGTTGCATCCTATGGGTTCCAAAAAGATATTGTAGAGGGGTGATGTGTCATATCAAAGAGGTGAGTCCGACGAGGTAATCCTGATAGACTTGTGAGCTTTGGTCTTTGGAAAGGCTCGTGAAGAATGGTTAGTTGATATTCCAATGGAATGCTTTTAAAAAGGTGTTTCTGATAATCTTGTGGGCTTAGAAGCTAATGAATTGTATCCAATAGTTTAGAAACAGGTCCATGTTAGCTAACATGTATGGATTAGGGCCATCTAGAAATAAAAATAAAAGTAAAGGTGGGCCTTGACGGAGGAAAGGAAGAGAGAGAAAATAAAGAAGGAAAAACAAAAGGTAAGAAAGAGAAGAAGTTCTAGAGTATGACGATGTAGGACCGAGTGTTAAAGGAGATGATGGAGCATTCGTGAAGCATGACATATTATCCCCAACTGCCACATCATCTAACACATGTCATTCTATGTCAATAGGGTGCCACGTAAGCAAGACTATGATAGATATTTTAATTTTTTTTTTTTTAAATATGGGAAGAGTTGTAACTTTAGGGATCTATAACTTCTTGCAGAGTGCTCAAAACTGAGAAAATGAATAGTCATTGGAAATTTGTTGGAGAGAAGAATCAATTTATTCACCTAGAATTCAAATATGGGTAGCGTATTTCTCCATAAAATAAAATAAAGTCATCTAGTGGCCTTCAAGGATTGAAAATGATGGGTGAGTCTTCCAATTTTTTTTATGTCTAATCTAACCAATATCATATTAGATACACAATGTGTATATTTAAAGGTTACAAGCATAACTATTTAGTATGAATATTAGTGAGATAGAGGATACTTATGAAGATGAAGTCAGGGGGATGAATGTTAGCTTGGGAAATGTTGATACTAAATCAAATGGGGATGGAGAAGGTAGATAACAGTGTATTTATTTAGTGGAGACAATAAAAAGTCTTCAAAAAGATTTGATGAGTTACATAGTTGATAATGAGAATCTTTTGAGGGACTAGGAAGAGTAGAATAACATCACTACCAAGTTTTTGTAGAATTTATACAATTTACAGAGGAACATGGATAAGGAAACATAATCAAGGAATGCAGAGGATCACATATCTCATTCTAGGAGGGATTAATAGGCATCAACATCACTCACCAAAGAACTCAATTGTAAGGTCGCATACTTATGCAAGTGTAGAAAGTAGTCCAAGTATGTCTCTTGTCAGATAGCATAAGAGGAAGATTGGAGTAGATCAACCTTGGGGGGAGATAAAAAAGTATCAAACCTCCTACCTTTGATGGTGAAAATAAGAAATATGAGGATGCAGAGACATGGTTTCTAGGCATGAGGAAGTACTTCCAATTGTGCAATTATTCCTCACATGAAGAAGCTAGAATTGCAACTTACCAACTAAAAGGAAAAGAATCAATGTGGTTTGACCAACTCATGCAAGTCAAGTACCTTAATGAGAAGAATATCACTTGGAGGTAGTTCAAAAAATGTTTTTATAAGAAATACTTGTCCAAATATTATTATGATAGGAATATGAAGGAGATTTTTGAACTCAAACTTGGGATCGTGACCATGGACGAGTGTGAGAGGATATTTATAGAGTTGTTGGGGTATGCCGACTTCATCAAGGATGAGAAAGTCAAAATTAAAAGGTTTCTTAGTGGGTTACATTCAATCTACATTGATAATATATGGTATTATGAGATTAATACAATAGAAGGAAGACAATAGGAGAGAAATGTGCCTTTATGATCAACATAGAGGAGGATCAACCTTGCAAAGAGCTTGGGTTTATAAGAAGAAAGGATATATGGATTAGAGAAGGAAAAGTTGCAAACCACCTTTCCTCAAAAATAATTCCCAACAACATACAACACAGGATGAGTCCAATATGTCAAGGACTTTTGGGAAAATACCAAGATAGTAGCTCATTAAATGTTTGGCATGTGAGGGAGATCACATGTATAGATATTTCCCTCATAGAGGAGAAAGGATGAATATGAAAAAAAACAAGGATGTTGATACAATGGAGGACATGGGAAGGAGCATGCCAAGGATTTATGCAACCTTGGACAACAAATAAGTTGATTTCTAGTCTCGTGTGATTGAAGTTGAAGGGAATATTGACAATCAACATATAACAATTTTAATTGATTTATGAGTTATCCATAGTTACATAGATCCTATGTTGGTTGAGCGATTTAGTTTACCAAGAAACAAGAATTGGAAATCTTGGTTGGTTTAGTTAGCTACAGGAGCCAAAATAAGAATCAATGAGTTAGTTAAATATTGTCTAATGGAGATGAACCAACTCGATATAAAGGTAGATTTAAACATCATACCATTAGGTTCTTATGATTACCTAATTGGTATGAATTGGTTGGATAAGCATCATGTTGTCATAGAATCTTACCGCAAGACATTCACTTATCTTGATGAATAAGGGGATCTAAGATCAATTTAGGGTACTCCAAGATCTGTAACAACAATCAAAGAAATTTCAGCACGTTAATTGAAGATAACTGTCAACAAAGGACATGAAATTTTTGTAGTTCATATCGAAGATAAAACCAAGTATAAGGTGACAAGTATTGAATATTATGCAGTCCTAGAATATTTTTGAAGATGCATTTGGATAAATTCTAGGCTTTCCACCTAGGAGAGATATTTATTTATCCATTGACTTAATTCCTAAACAATCTCCAATGCCCAACACACCTTACAAGATGAGCACACAAAAACTAAAGGAACTACGAATGCATCTTGAAGACTTACTGAAGAAAGAGTACATACACCAAGTGTCTCATCTTGGGGTGCCCTGGTACTCTTTGTAAAGAAGAAGGATGGAACCTTACAATTGTGCATTGATTTCAAGCAGTTGAATAAGGTGACTTTGAAGAACAAGTATCATTTTTCAAGGATAAATGATCTATTTGATCAGCTGGAAAAATATAGGGTATTTTCCAAGATTGACCTTAGGTCAGGCTATCATATATCAACAAGACAAAAGGACAACATTTAGAACAAGGTATGGCCATTATGAATTCCTAGTGATGCCATTTGAGTTGGAAAATGCACCAGTTGTATTCATGTGTTTGATGAATGGCATTTTTAGAAAGTACTTGTATACGTTAGTCATTATTTTCCTAGATGACATACTTATTTACTCTAATTCTAAAGAGGAACATGAGAAACACTTGGGAATGGTATTACAAGTGTTAAGGGAGTATTATCCTTATGAAAAGCTAAGCAAGTGCTCATTTTATAAGAAAAAAATCCTTTATTTGTGTCACATTATCTCAAAGGAAGGAATATAAATGGATCTAGATAATATTAAATAAATCAGAGAGTGTCTATACCCAAAGAATGTCACAAAATTCAGGTCACTCATGGGACTTTTATGATATTACAGGAGATTTATCAAGGGATATTCAAGGATCTCATATCCTATAACTTATTTGTAGACGAAGGGTGTGAAATTTGAATGGAATCATAAATGTGATGAAAACTTTCATCATTTAAAATATTTGTTGACTAGTGCATCAATCCTAAATATCATTAATCCAAATGAAAACATTATGGTGTGCAATGATGCATTTAAATAAGGACTTGGTGGTTCCCTTTCCTAGAATGGTCATTTTTTTTTCTATGAGTCCATAAAACTAAAGGAGAATGAAAGGAACTATGCCACACATGATTTAGATTTGGTCTCCATTATTCATGAATTGAATATGTGGAGGCACTACCTCCTAGGTGGGAAGTTTGAATTAAGGAAAAATTGCAATGGTCTGAAGCATTTATTTGAACAACCAACTTTAAATGTTAGGCATGTAAGATGGCTAGACTTCCTCAGTGAGTATGTATTTGATGTAAGGTATATAAAATTAAATGAGAACAAGGTATATGATGCACTTATCTAGAGGGTGCATAAGATGCATGCTTCATCCATAACCATGTATGTTTCTAATTTAAAGAGAAAAATTTTAGAAGCTGCAAAATTGGATCAACATTATGTGCAAGAAAAAGGTGGCATTATAGAAAGGTAAACTTTAGCATAAGTTTAAAGACGAATGGATTCCTCATGTGTAAGCTCCTAATACAAAGGAGATGAAAAGTATTGCGCTAAGATAAATGACAATGTACCTTATGTTGGGAACCCATGATACTAGAAGACTATTGCAACTATTAGAGGCCAATAATTTTGGTAGGAATGAAGAAGGATATGGCTTATTATATATCCAAGTGCATGGAGTGACATAAAGTAAAAGTAGAGAATATATATCCAATTGATTTTTTTCACCATTTCCCATTCCTGAGTGGAAATGGAAAGTGGTGACAATTGATTTCATTACCAAGATGTTTGGGACAATGAAGTAACATGATTCCATCATGGTGGTGGTGGTGATGATGTGGTAAAAAATATCAATGTCAACATAAGGGAGAGTTTCTCAATCAAAAGTACCAATTATAACCACTCTCATTTTAATAGTAACCTCCACCATTATGTGGGCCCGACTGTCGCTAACCAAATGAATTTCTTTCAAAAGAGAGACTTTTCCATATAAGCTATGATAGATCCTAAATGCATAACTACTCTAGTATGACAATGCAATTATATGGTGATTACCAATTGAAATCTTATTATAACAGTAGCAGGGTCAATTACAGGTGTATAATTTAATGTGTAAAACAAAATAGATCTTAGTTCACAGAATCAAATCAAGTTTCATACTTGTTTTCATATAAATGACCATAACCATGTTCCTGTAATTGAATTCACAATCAATTTATAATTATTCTCTCCAAATAACAATTGTAAAGAATGAAAAATTGAAAACACTTATAGATTCAAACAATCATCAACAATGCACTACTAAATAAATGAATCATGAAGTTTCTCGGTGTTATCCTCCCTCAAAGAAGTAGTTTGTTTTCGGGAATACAACATCAAGAAGAGATATTTCCTATTCACCTTCGAGTCTAATAAAGAGTTATACTATACCCAATTTTGGTTCTTCAGCCCCTTCCCTCTCCTTAGGTTGCATCAGACTTATTTTATACATGAAGGTGGACTTTTGACCTTCCGAACTATAGATTTTTTCAGTTACTAATGCTACAACTTTCCTATGCTTCCCATTCCCATTACATTTTTTATTTTTTGAAATATATGAAAATTATTATATAATATTCCTTGTCACTATGACCTCCTAGGGAAGGTGAGAAACTTGAAATATTTTATGGTGAGGGGATCTTCCCATGAAAATTTGGTCCAAATGATGACCAAATATAGAAAAACATGTTCATTGATTACATACATGTCGTGATTGTTCAGGGTAACCAATTTTCTAAGAAGAAAATGTAGGTCTTCCCTCCATCCTTATCCCTTTGTAAACATGAATAGATATCAACCTCTATTTTCCTGCCTCACTCCTACTATATGATCGATACTTGGTTATTCATTTTTCTTTAGAAAAAATATAGGTTGTACTATGTATTACTACCATATCTCTAGCTACATCATGCATTCTTTGAGAACGAGTGCTCTATTGCTTGTGAAAAAAAGTGAAGTTCCACGCTAGTCTAGCATTGTTGAATCTTGGTAGTCCCTCCTAGTTGAAATAAACAATAAAATGAATAAATTTCTCTTGATGTCGAGGCCACAAAAATATCACACTCTAACTCCTCTCTTTTCTAAACAATGAAGTCTCCATGTCCTTTATAATATTTTCGTGTCATTTTCCTTGTAGTGTGGTGATGCAATGAGAGTGTTGTTATATTTTCTTGTTTTATTCCTCTCATTCTAAAGGAAATTTAAGTAATTAATTATCCAGGGATCTGTATAATATTTTATCGTTGGTGATGTGTGTCTTCTCTTTGACCTGTAATCTCCCACACGCCTTTGTTAGATCTACGTTTAATTCTTGTAACCTACGTGTCTCATTTTCCTTTAGGTATAGCTATCATTCATTAGGTTTCACATGTGGCAATTCGTGTATGCCCTTATCTATGCTCATTGTATTGATCTCTCAGAACATGAAAAGACAATGAAAATTATTAGCCTATGTACCACAATAACTAATAACTAAATTTATCTAGATTTTTCCTATGTCTACCAAGCATTCCATGTACTGCATTATACTTTTCTCATTCCGTAGGGATTTTATGCATGTTATATGACATGTTAAATGCTATTCATATTAAGATGGTCGTGTCACTTATCATTAGTAGGAGGGTTGGCGACATATTTTTTTTGGAATTAGGTTTGTGGGAACATATGCAGGTTTGTAGAACTTTTAAATGAAGCCAATGAGCGTCGACTCATACGTTTTTGTGGAGAATTTACTCAGTAGATTTGTGGGTTGTAGGATATCGAGGTGACAGGATTTTATGTATTAATACTTTGTCAGAAGGAAACCCACATGGGGTCTTCAATATAGATTCCTTTGCATGGTCTATAGTTCACAAGGTCACGGATAAATCCTTGACTAGTTTGGCAATCTAGATTAGGTTTTACATGAAACTAAGTTTCAACAAGACTTTGTGGTATTTTGGGGGCATACGGTCTACGGTGCAGGTTTGGAATGAGAGTTTAGGAATTATTAACTCTTTTATAGATAAAAAATACTAAGATAAGTATCGAAAAATGTCATATTGACTATGTTGGGGTCCATAGAGGAAAAGTTATAAGGAGTTGGGTTTACGCGGTTTTGGATTTGCAAAGGATCACTACTTGAAGTTCTTCGATGAATACTGCAAGGATCTTTGTCCACAATCATAATTTTTTATGTTTGTGGATCGTTGGTCATGATAATATGTGTATACAAGTTTCATAAAGTTTAATAAATGACTGCATCCATGTAACCATGAACCAATGATAATGGTTTGCATTACCCATGCGCATGGTTCTTTTGAGCCTACACGAGTCTCTTCCCATTTTTCAATTTTCATCATTATCTTTCTATTCCTGATCGTCCTACTAATATTTGATATGTGTAATTCACTCCTTTTTCCCCTGTCATAGGTTGTTCATTATTATCTTGTAAGTGGAAACCTAGGTCTATAATCCACTTCACATTGTTGAGGAAAAGATATGAAATGATCTTACTCAAGCATTTTAAGATTCTTCTTGGCTACAGAAAAATAGACGAGAATGTCACCCTATGTTCATATCCATCAAAAATAATATCCTAACTCACAAGTATTGATTACAAGTGCTTAGGCTAGTCTTTTTATAAATACAAGCTTGCTGGAAAATTCATTATTTATATGATTTTTTGAATATAACAGTTGCTGAAATAAATGTAGAGATAGAAGTAAAGACACCAAGATGATAATCAAGATAGATGAGACATAAATCAATCCTTTATTTCATTCCAATTCACCAAAGATTCATTCTCTTTACAAAATTTTGTGAAGATGTTTTGGACCAAAGTCAAACTTAGATGTCCCTGATAAAACATACAAAAGGACCTCTGACCGAAAATAAAAAAAATGAACTCTAAAAGTTGGATCAGCTTGCCACAGATTGTTGCCCACTCAACTCTACACAATAGCCTTTGTCTGTTATGAAAAATAATTTCAAAAATAGAGAAGTCTAGACATACTATGAAAGATAGATCAACACCTCTGAAAAACAAGTTTCTGAATGATGTAATTCAACCTTGAATCTTGATGTCTACAATAAAACCCCACCATCATAAAAAATATTTAGGCTTATGATCAATTAAGGAATGAATGAAAACTGAACTATCTCAACATCAACTCAAAGAGCAAACCTTAGTATGCTTCTCCTTCTATCCTTCCCTTGTTCCTTCCTTTCCTTTTTCCCTTAAGAAAATAAGAATTGGTTGAAGTAGTTGAACTACTTCATTAGTGAAGTTAACTAAAAACTCAACCAACTTTTTAGTTAGGGGGAAAAGTAATAAATCATAATAAGGGTTTTAAATAAATAATAAATAGTAGGTGGGACCCCTTGTGACTCCCTTTAGCTCTTAACAATCATAACATAACTATTTAATTAAACAAAAACATTCCTCCTTTTGACTCCCATCAGCACATTCATGTTTGACAATTCATCTCATTATTTTAAATTATTTTAAAAAATATATTACTCATATATACAAAGAAACATGTTGTCCAAAACCTTTGAAATCAACTGTCATCGACAATAAATAAAATAAAACTCAAAAACCATATTTTCCACTCTGAGATGCAATCTTTCCCTTGTTGTTGTTGTCACCCCTCGATCTCTCTGAATTTTCCTTTGGCTCTGCTAAGCCTTTAGGCCTAATATCACTGATCACATGAGAACAATCGTCCCTCAAATGCATCTGGGAAGACACAGATTTGTCAGAGCCATTGGAGGGTGAGGAAGGGGCATCAGTGGATTTTGCTTTGTCAGGGGCATGGTTGGCCTTGGTTTTCAACCTTTTTCTAGCATGAGAGGACTGAACTTGGTGAGTGGACAGGTGCATCTTGGACAATCTAATTGATAGGTGGGGGAGTAGGTAAGAACAAATTGGGCTAGCCACGATGTTGGGAGACTGTTGGGTGGACAATCTCTTGCCATCCATTGCTTTCGGGAACCTAGGGTTGCAATGAGACATGAGGGGGCACATGAATACCAGGGTCTTGTGGAGCATGGAAGGGAGGCCTTTCAGTCCTAGGTTGGACCATTCCTTGCCCAATCCAATTGAAAAATCCATCCTGAAATAGCCGACCTAACTCCTATGAGTTGGCATCAAAGTGAATGGAGAATATAGGCCTTCTAGGGCCCCTGTTCCAATTACCTCTTCCTTGGTTACCTCTTCCATGGCTACCTCAACTGAAAAAACTCATTCATTCATGCATGATTGACTAGAAAACAGTGCCTTTAACAACCATACATGACAAATACTTAAAAATATAAAATAGATGTTGGCTCAACAACATATTAGACCCATGCAATCCAATCCATACAGATTGTTTAATTGTTGTCAATGAGTAGGGAGTGAACAAAAGGTCCGGGGATACGTGAGGGGTTTGTATTGAGAGAAAAATGTTAAAATGAGGGGGAAAAGAATCATGGTTACTTCCCACAGACAACACACAATCAACTTTAATGTCAACCAAGGAACATGTTACTGTAATCCATCCAAGAAATTGTGATTTCAAATTGTTACAATACAAAATTCTCTTATCTGTAATTAAATTTCAGGAACAGGGTGTGAAAAATGGATATGGGAAGGTGAGGGGATTGTAGTTAGAGAAAAATGAAATAATGGTAGGGAAATATAGAGGATACTGTTCATAAAATTAATTAAGTAATCCACAAGATCATTCTATATCAACCGCAAAATATCCAACACCAACAAAATAATGACTGTGCTCAATCAAACAACTAATGTGTATAATTCAATCAATTCTGTGTATTAACTTGCTTACTGTTCACAATTAAATCATTAACATGGTGTCATCAAACAAGACAATATGCCTTCCACAACAACCTATAGAAGAGTTCTGCTTCTTCTCATTTGTCCACTTAATGTTTTAAGACAATTCCCAAATGAACACACAATCACTTATTTCCACTATGTTCAACATCAACTCATCAACCACTGTCCATGAATTATTTCAATCATCAAACACAGACCCAAAAATCGTGCTCGATTTCATGCTTTAATTTCATTTAATAATTAAATTGTGATGAGACCATACTGTCACAAAACCTATTCCTATCTCTGCTACAATGCATCATATCCATCAAACATACATAATGGACAACCAAACACAACCATCAATATTTTAATTGAAGAAATATTGACTTTCCTTTTGAACACACAGTCAACAATCACCATTTCAACTCATACAAAGCTGTGGAATACACATACCATTCAACAAAGCACAAGAGCATTTCTGTGACTGTACAGGTCTAATTACTCTGAATCGAAAAATCCACAATGTTGGGCTATCAATCCAATACAACGAGGAAACAATAGTATTCCCAATCCCATTTCACAAATCGATCAAATTGCAAGAAAACCATATTGTTTAAAAACCTGTGACCATATCTGACGGTGCAATCAAACAATATCCATAACATATACAATGGATAACCACCCCATAATTATCACAATTTCAATACTCCCATTTGGAAATTTAAAACACACAGTCAGAACAATCATCAACTCAACCTAATATGTTGTAGGAAGGCCACACATACCCACACATCATGCATGAAGCATTGTTGTGACTTAATCAATTATAAACTAATGTTGGGTTAACAATTCAATAATTACAATGTAAAGGACAATGACTATGTATTCAATCCCATTTATCCAATCAACCAATTAACCTTGCTGAGCTTATCTATTTGACTATCATAATAACCAATTGCAGTGACTAAATAGCAATAACCAAAACCACCATCAACATAATCATCACAGACGAGCCAACAATCGAACACTATCGACGATGCATCACCAAATCATAACCATCAACAATGTACCCGATAGGACATAACGAGTTCACTTTATCAAAATCGGGCTTGAGTAATCAAGGGTTCGCTCTGTGGATCAACACAAGGAGGCTAGAGTCGACCCCCAACATTGGGTGAGAACCTCTGAGACCATATGGTGGACACACAGGGCATACCACCAATAACTTCGCAGATAGGGTGACAATTCATGAGAAAGGAGAGACTATGACATAGGATAAAATGCTTCATTTTGGTCTTGTAATAGCATGAGAACACACGGGGTATAGCTCTCGTGTTTTCCCAATTAACCCAAATAATGCTAAGATAACATCGATATGAGAAATAGCAATCAAACTTAACAAAGCCCCTTGACATAATAGTCATCATAACCCACTTCGAAAACACCAGTAGCATGAACGAACTCATACCCAGGTGACATGCAGTGATACAAGGTGGTTCAAACCCAACAACCCCATAACAACAAAATGACCGGTTATGGTCATAAGAATGCGTGGAGACAACCAACCAATCTGGACTGAATGAAACCCTTCAACCAAAACCAACAAGGATGACATAGAGCCTTTATGGCTTCTAACACTCAAAATGATCAATGAAACTGTGACTTCAAACTTCATTGCAATGCAAACCACACCAACCATTCATTCCAAAGAAATATCACAAGTTTACACAGTTGCAAGTCTTAAGAAAAGCACTGACTCATACATAACCGAGAAAATATCTATTTCATAACCAGAGCAGGTTCATGGATGGCGAAAAGACATACCTGTAACCAAAAAAACCTTAAAAACATGATCTTGGCCAAGCAGTTCTTCCTCTGCTTGAAAATTAGAGCTTAAGTACCACAGCAAAACAAAACTGAACAATAGCCAATATAGGGTGACATCCAGTGGAAGGAGTATGAGTGACATGCAGTAAATGCATGTTGCCTCCATCCCCACTCATTCAATAACTTAGTACATCCCAACCAACCTTCCATTAATCTGCTTAATTAATTCTATGCATCGAATTTAACATCCATGACTTGTCAAATGCACCACCCATATCACATTTAACCATTTCCAACTATACCATAAATCACATCAACCACATTTTCATATAACTCAATAAATCACATAGCTACTAAATTGTTATCTAAGACTAACAACGATCCCTTTTAAATTCATTTGCATATAATGTATCATAGCATAGCATAGTATAGGATAGCCCTTTTTTCATTGGATTTGTTCCATATTTATTTTATTCTTTTCCATGACTAATATATGTTTTGTGCAGGTGTAATATGCAATAGATCATGGCGCAATTAACATAGAATTAATAGTTCTCATAAGCTCTTTGTGACGTGGAATAAGAATTTAGAGTAAAGAAACCCACTCATAGCATGCATTATCCATCACCCATTTGTTGCGAACAGAACCAAAATTTGAACATCAATCATGCTCAAATTTGTAAGCAGTGTCGAATAACAACATAACATCAAAGAAGAACTAGATATGATCCTCCAATCTACAAGGGGGTCCCACCTACTAGTATTATAGATATATTGTTAGCTTATAATAATAGGCTTTAGCAATACTTTGTGGGCCGAAAAGACTCGTTGCGATTTTAATTGTCAACAAATTGGCGAATCCACAGGGGAATTTGTTTTCAAAAGATTTAGAACTCAGGACTCATGGTTTCGCAGACCAAGAACAACATATCAAGAATATATAACCAGGAAGACCATGCAACAGGGGGAAGTGAGTGGATTTAATGGAAAAATGATCAGGAATTTGGGAATAACTCATGAAAAGTGTTAAGTATGAGGGGTTTTACCACTATGTGCATAATCGTTCAACTAGAATTGGCTCTTAACTTCAGGGAGAAAATTTTATAGACATTCTCTTTGGAAATTTCAAGTGTATGAATAAATAGAGAGCAGAAGCGGGAGATAACAAATTCCATTAAAATACAACAGCGAAGGTAGATAGAAAATCCAAGTGCTTTCAGGGGAACATCGTAACAACTGTGTAAGCTTGCTTTCTATTGACTAACAATATCTTGTAGGAGTGTCACTGTGGAAGAACTGATCCAACATCTTATTCTTTGACCAAAATCAACTAAAAGGCAAAAAATAAATAAAAATCATGACAGAATTAAGATTACAAAATTTAAAACAACAAAGATAAAATGACAGAAATGTAAAAGCAAAAGGAAAATGCTAGAAACATAAAGAAGAAATCAAACTACTGTAAGAAGAAAGGAAAATAGTGAAAAATGAAAGAAGGGCTAGACTACTAGTATACAGAAGATCCAAACAACGTTAGAACTTTTCACATTGGTCCCACGTAATGTTTCAAGTGAGAACTGTTAGTGTTGCAGGAAAACAGATGCTTCTGAAAATACTTTAGAATGTAAGAGTTTGTATCCAAGGCTAAAGCAATTTTGAAAGGACCCATAAATAACACTTGAAACTCTAAGGTAATTATCATTCCTTTAACGAATACAATTAGATCATCAAGATAGATATGGATACTGATCAATTCATCAAGAGTTGTTTTTATAGGTCTTTTAAAAGCGATATTTGCATAAGGTAAACCAGGAAGAAGGCATTTATAAGACATGGTTCTCTAATTAGTGACAAGAGTGGTTTTGTGAGCATCTTCCCTTTTTCCCTTGATTTGATTGTAACCAAAAAGACTGTCAAGTAAGGGCCTTATCTGTGACCTTACAACCTGCTGCAGAATCATTTCCAAATTAAGAGGAGGGAAAAGATTTTTCATAAAATCCTGACTGGATGTGCGAAAATTAATGTAGGTTCTAATATGATCAGTGACCTTCGGAACAGGTACCGATTTGGAAACCCATTCAGAGTACTTGACGAGAAAAATGATCCCATCTTTCAAGAAATTTTCCAACTCCCTTTGAACAGTTACTTTAAATGCTGAATTAATAGGTCTTTGTTTTTTCTTAACTGGTTTCATGCTTTCATTGATGGGGATGGCATGTTGTATAAGACCAGGATCAAAATGAAGAAGATCCTTATCATACCAAGAAAAAACATCTTGAAATCTACCAAGTATATTGGAAAACTTAATTTCTTCTTTATTAGGACACCGAGCACCTATTTTAACATTCTTCAGAGCCTCGGGTGCCTCAATGTCTAAGGAGATGGTTTAACCCACCTTCCTTTTTTACCCCTCTTCTTTCTGTCTTTGTTTATTTCCTACGTCACTCCGTGAAAATGAACTTTCCAGAGGAGTCAAGCCCTTAGGAATATTGTCATCTTCTATGGGTATAATTTCCTTGGGCTTAAGAGGTTGATTTTGAATGAAAGCACAAATTATCTCATCATTAGGGAGGACCTTCCAATATTCTATATTGTTGGGGACATATGGACGATATAGATATTGAAAGGTACAATCAAGTCTATGTGTTAGAAGTAGTCGATTAGGAGAGGCTGTAAAAATAGCTAATCGATGAGGTTCCATGGGATAACAACTGTAGGTGTTCCATCAACTTGTTGCTAGGGGAGTAAAATTTATGTATGAGGTTCACAAAAAGCTTAGAGTCCCCAAGAACTGAAAGGTGACCACATCCAAGATTATAGGCGTTTTTAATGCCTAATAATAAAGCTTCAAATTTAGTAACATTGTTAGTGCAAGCAAACTCCAACCTGTAATAAAAGTTATGGATTTTTCCTACAGGAGAAATCAAGATAATGTTGACTATGTTACCTTCATTAGAGCATGAGCCATCAAAGTGCATGTGTCACATATCATCATCTAAATCAATTTTTTCCAAGAGAATGTTATCCTCCTAAGAAAATATGCAGTACACTCCTTGTTAGAAAAACAGGACCGTGGAGCAATAAAATAAAACAAATGTAGAAACAAAACACAAAAGATACACAATACAATAGAGACACAGATTTACATGGTTCACCCATTGTGGGATATGTCCACCAGAGAAATTTCCAGGTCCTTCCTTTATTATTATCCATCATATGAAGGGATACAACCTTTAACAAACCCGTTGCAACTTCCTCTTCTTTCTCTCACAGTCTCCTATCTCAGAATACAATATTTGCCATCAACCATAGCCACAATACATTTCCCTCATAAAAAAGGGTTGCCTTCTAGGGAAAAAAACCCTAACATAATCTCTATCGTTAGATCTGTGACGTTATAATGAACGGTCCAGATTTACAATGAAATTACAATATACATTTAGAAGGCAATTTTTCCTTCGGGGGCTTCGCCCTCGAACCCCCACTGGGGGCCCGCTTGCCCCCAGACCCCCCAGCTAGGGGGATAGCCCCCCCAGACCCTACAAAGGGGGTACCCCCCCTTTTCACTCCCCCGCGTGGAAGAGTGTACATACTTCATGGGGTATAAACATAGCTGAAAGTAAAAGACCTCTAAATCAAGAAGATAATTAGGCTCCACAACCAACAATCTCCCACTTGGAGACTAATCTCAACAACTCCACCGCTACTGTATATGCTGGACTCTGAACCTTCTTGGACCTAGAAACTCATCTTCATCTTCATTCTTGAATACCAACTGAAACTGAGCAGGAACTCAGTTTCTCCCTGGTTACTCCCTTTGTTAACATGTCTGCAGGATTCTGGCTAGTGTGCATCTTTTCCAACTTCAAATGTCCATCTTCCAAGGTGGATCGTATGACGTGGTACCTCAACTGTATATGCTTAGTCTTCGAATGGAAGACTGATTTCTTTGCAAGATGAATGGCACTCTCATTTTCACAGTACAACCTATTATTCTCTTACTTCTTTCCCAATTCCTCCATAAACCTCTTGATAGCGCGAGACGCACGACCACCACCTCGTCGCGCTCTCCTGCTCACAGGATAGTTCAATCACTCATGCGAGCCAAAGCGTCTCTTTCGATTCCCTGCTGGAATCTCTGATGAAAAACCCGATCCATAGGTCCTTTCTTCACCCGCACGGCCTTCTGCACCTGACCACGCTCTTTTCCTGATCTTAATTCCGGGTTTCGAGGTTTCGTGATCCCTGACGTCAAGAGTTCCTATCCTCTTGAATCCCGGATCTTCGATTAGCAATTTCATCGATACACGCCCTTTACGCGTTAGCCCTCCTGGCTATGCTCTAGTCCATGTGACCGCTAATTCATAAGACCGCAGCCTTATCCTTCTTTCGGGGTTTTGGGCTTCAAAATCCCGATGTGCTCCAATTCCCATTATCCCTCCATGCTAAGCTCATGGTCCACGTGACCTTTTCCTATATGACCGTAGTCATACCTCCCATCGGAGTTTCGGACTTTCCAATGTCCAAATACATATGTCCTCAAGATTCGTGATCCCTCAAATCCCGATCCTTTGCTATGCTGACAGTTGGCTCCCACAATGGCGCTTCCATCCTTATCGGGGTTTCAGACTTCACGATTCTGAAATGCATAAACACCTTGTCACCAGGATTCCCGATATCCCGATGACCAAAATGTCAATAGACGACTTCTTGTCGGGACTTTCCCCGATGACTCCGATTGCTGTCGTGCGTCCTCCTCTAATGGACGGTCCTGGTT